>JACRUU010000016.1:16041823-16049323 GCA_030449085.1 Kryptopterus vitreolus
GGGCGGGGACGGGGGGTGGGAGGGGGGGACATGGGGGGTTGGGGGGGAGAGAAAGTTGGAAAAAAAAAGTTTGATGACCTTAGGTAACCTTTCAGCGAGCAATTTAGGCTCCTGATTGACGTACAAAAAAGTCAATGGCATGCAACCGTGTGTGTGTGTGTGTGGGTGTGTGTGTGTGTGTGTGTGGTGTGTGTGTGTGTGTGTGTGTGTTGTGTGTGTGTGGGTGTGTGTGTGTGTGTGTGTGCAGGTGATGTATAGCGATCAGGCATAACATTATGACATTACAGTGTAACATTATGAGCGAATGAAGTAAATTATCTCTTCATCAAGGCACCTGTTAGTGAGTGGGATATTATTAGGCATTATTATTATTATTATTATTATTATTATTATTTTAGTGGTTAGCACGTTCGCCTCACACCACCAGTGTCCGGGTTCGATTCCCGTCTCGGCCATGTGTGTGTGGAGGTTGTGCATGTTCTCCCCGTGCCTCAGGGGGTTTTTCTCCGGGTTCTCCGGTTTCCTCCTCCCGGTCCAAAAACATGCACGGTAGGTTGATTGGCACCTTGGAAAATTGTCCCTAGTGTATGAATGTTTGTGAAATGTGTGTGTGTGTGTGTGTGTGTGTGTCCTGCAATGGGTTGGCATTCCATCCAGGGTGTATCCTGCCTTAATGCCCATAGACGCCTGAGATAGACACAGACTCCGCTGGGACTCGAACCTGCGAGCTGTGGGTTGAGATCCCATAACTGTCACCACTGAGCTACAGTCTCACTCTTAATTAGTTCAATTAATAAAACAAATGCACTTTTGAGTATGATTTGCAATACGTAAGATCATTATTTATATCGTGAGAGACACACACACACACACACACACACACACACACACACACACAGTAATGGCAGCTAATCCTGCGTACCGATGAAGCTATTGAGGTAGTGTCAGCACGCTCACAAAGGACAGCGGAAGCAGGGGGGCCCGGAGACGAGGACGAAAAGAAAGAGAGTCACGGCCGATCTTCGAGGACGGAGAGAAAATACAGGGGGAAAAAAAGGTCTCGTATGCTTAGTGTACTCGTCTGAACCGGGACTATTTATTCCCTAATAAGACGAGGAGCGAGGACGAGCCGGACGCCAGACGCCGGACTCGTACTCGTCTCCCCGAGATGAGGTTGGGAAGAGGCTTTGATTGAGGCCTGCTGTTTCCACACTGCCTTTTCCTCCTTCCCTTTCACTCGCAACGCTTTTTCCTCTTTTCTTAAAAGTCTCTCTTTCTCTCTCTCTCTCTCTCTGTTCCGAGGGCCCCCTCCGAGGGCCCCCTGCTTCCTCTCCTCCACTCCCTCCGTTCTTTATTGTCTCGTTTGTGAAGGCATCCCTCCTGTTTGCAAGCACGCCGACACTATTTCAATAGACCCGTCTCCACGCAAGATTAGTGTGAGGCCCGGGTTCCCAGTACACAACGTACAACAGATATAGTGTGTATATGTGGTGTGGTGTGTGTATGTGTGTGTGTGTGTGTGTGTGTGTGTGTGTGTGAGATGTTGGTAGCTTAATCTGTGCATGTCTATTGCTATGTATCTTTTGGTAGCTGTTACCGCCACCAATGATTTTGCTAATAATATATATATATATATCTATATATATAATATATATATATATATATATATATATATATATATATATATTAACGGCACTAATATTAGTAACGATAAATGAACGACAAAAAAAGAAGAAGAAATAAATAAATAAAGGTTCAAGCGCATCCACTCACGCTTCCTAAATTCCCCCAATGACGCCCCCTAGCTGCGCATTCACAACAGGTACGATCTCCTCACTACATTAGCGTATATTACCGTATGGAACCTTACGCAAGCGCATCGCATTCCCAAATCCGTATTACTGCAATAAAGCGCATTTTTACTGAACGCAATAAAGCGCTTCCGTATAACCTAAACACCGTATCACCAGTTTATATGGAAAAGCAACCGGAACACAATTCTTAAAGGAGCCACGTCCCATATTTTACACTTCAAAACAAGTAACATTGAAATGAACAAGAAATTAATATTTAAAGTTTCCAGACTAAAATAAACATTAAAGAATCAATCATTTGATCAAAGGATGAGATTTTGAGAGAAGTTTATATAATTATAACATCTGTTACAGTTAATTACAGTATTAGAAACATGTACATCATTTACAATGTACAACAAGTATTCATTTCTGGTACATTTGCATGAGATATGTCACGGGATTTCATCTGAATGTTTCATCGTCCTGATGCCAAGAGTGTTGTTTTTTTATTCATTCATTCATTCATCTTCTACCGCTTTTATCCGATCTTCCTCGGGTCACGGGGAGTCTGTGCCTATCTCAGGCGTCTATGGGCATTAAGGCAGGATACACCCTGGATGGAATGCCAACCCATCGCAGGACACACACACACACACACTTCATACACACATTCACACACTAGGGACAATTTTCCAGGTGCCAATCAACTACCGTGCATGTTTTTTGGACCAGGGGGGAAACCGGAGAACCCGGAGAAAAACCCCTGAGACACGGGGAGAAAATGCACACACACATTGGCCGAGACGGGAATCGAACCCGGATCCTGGCGGTGTGAGGCGAACGTGCTAACCACTAAGCCACCGTGCCCCTCTCTGTTTATTTATTATATATTTTTTTATTTTATTAACATTTTATTTATTGAACTCGTTTATTACATACAATATAAACATGCATGCGTCTTTAAAACGACATAACATCCTACTGTACACATTTATCTGCACATATACAGTATTTATTTGGATTGTTTTAGTAAATTTAATATATATAATATATATATATATATATATATATATAATATATATATATATATATATATATATATATATATATATAGGAATGTTAAACCCTGGTTATACTCATCAGCCTTTATTCTGTATCGTGTTCGCAGAATAACAGATCCAACAATAACCAGGACTGTTGAATCGCTCGTATTCTTGCCTGTAGAGCATCAAAGCAAGGGCTGGTGTGTGTTTGTGTGTGTGTGTGTGTGTGTGTGTGGGTGTGTGTGTGGGAGTGTGTGTGTGGGAGTGTGGGTTGCGGGTGCATTTGCATCGGATAAGCGGGCCGCTTCATCCGTCTCTGATGTCTTTGTTACTGGCTCGGAATCCTGCACACAATCCGTAAGCACCATTTAGCAGCCTTTGATTTTTCTCACTAGGCTTTACCATGTGGGTGGGGGTGTGTGTCTTTTTCGTGCGGTGTTGTGTGTGTGTGTGTGTGTGTGTGTGTGTGTGTGTGCGCAAGTTATAACACAGAGACAGATTTTGGGACAGCAGCCAAAGCAATGAAGAATATCTTAGAGCCCTGTAATGATTCAGCTCTCGCACTTTCCATTTCTCCCGAGTCCTCTCTCTCTCTCTCTCTCTCTCTCTCTCTCTCCGATCTCTCCTCTCTTCTCCACTCCTCTTCATCATGTCGCTTGTACTCTTGCTGTGCTTCACACGAGGAAACATGCTTCCTAAGACTTCAGTTAATATGCCAGTGAAGGGGTCGGGGTCATGGGGACACTTGGCAGTGAGTTTATTACCACATGGTTATGAGGCAGCGTGGCGTTTTCTGACTTGCTTGCGAAATGGGTTTTTTTTATTAATGTTAAAAAGGATAGGGAGGATATATAGGTATTTATATCTGATATATATATATATATATATATATATATATATATATATATATATATATATATATATATATATATATATATACATATGTATGTATATATTCATTCATTCATCTTCTATTGCTTTATCCGATCTTCCCTCGGGTCACGGGGACCCTTTGCCTCAGGCACATGAAGGCGGGCGGGCATTAAAGCAGGATACACACTGGATGGAATGCCAACCCATCACACAGGACACACACACACACACACACATTCATACACTAGGGACAATTTTCCAAGGTGCCAATCAACCTACCGTGCATGTTTTTGGACCGGGGAGGAAACCCGGAGGAGAAAAAAACCCCCTGAGGCACGGGAAGAACATGCACAAACTCCACACACACATGGCCGAGACGGGAATCGAACCCGGACCCTGGCGGGTGTGAGACGGTGTTGTGTGTGTGTGTGTGTGTGTCCTGTGATGGGTTGGCATTCCATCCAGGGTGTATCCTGCCTTAATGCCCATAGACGCCTGAGATAGGCACAGACTCCCCGTGACCCGAGGGAAGATCGGATAAAGCGGTAGGTTAAAGAGAATGGGGTGGGTGTTGGGGTTTTAGATGGTGGTGAATGAATGAATGAATGAATGAATGAATGAATGGATAATAATAAACAATCATTATTTATATTTCAGAAAGCACTTTTTCACACCCGCCTAAATCTTTTGCACAGCACAGTATCTGTCTTTGTTCAACCTGAATAATGTTTTGTGCCTTTTCTGAATACCGGTTTTGTTTGTTTATTTGTTTGTTTTTGCTGACGATGTAAATTATACATGCGGTTTTCACATGGCTGCGTTTTCCTTTCTGCACACTGAGCGATTATAAAGTGCATATAAGGATTACAAACCACTTATCGGATTCGTCTTTGCACTGCGCAGTCAGGGATTTATAATCAGATCAATGCCACGCACTTACCTAATACCTGTGTGGTAAATAGAGAGCGCAGGCGTTGACGTGTGTGTGTGTGTGTGTGTGTGTGTGTGTGTGTGTGTGTGTGTGTGTGTGTGTGTGTGGGTGGGTGGGTGTTGAGTAAAGTAAAGCATGAGAGCGACTATTTGGTTGAGACGAACAAGGGTTTTTGAGAAAGCTGCAAAAAAATAAACTATTCCGGATCATTCATTAAACGTGTATGTTGATTGAACAGATTGGACGTTGGACTGTGTAAGGCAAAAAATGTTGCTTGTGTACGCAAAAAATAAATAAAAACACTCATCATTAAATTACACGGCAAGCTCGAGTTGATTGATTTTATTATTTATTGACACAAAGCATTTTTTTTTTTTTGCTGATATTTCACTTTTTTTCCCCCTCCCCTGTTTATCATATGTTCTCGTTACATAATGCATAATATGGCGTTATAGAGCCTATATAAAGTGCGCCATAGGATACATAACAACATGATATAAAACAATATATCATCATCAGTAATAGAGTAAATAGTAGTTTGTGTTTTGGGGGTTTTGAATCTGATGATCTGATTTGATTTGTCCCAAGGTTACAGTAAGGTTAGTGTCTGTCTGTCTATCTGTCTGTCTAGTCTCTGTCGTCAGCTATCTGTCTATTGTCTATTCTATTGCTATCTATCTATCTCTATCTATCTATCTATCTGTCTATCTATATTGTATCTGTCCTTTCTATCTGTGTGTCATCTATCTAGCTATCTGTTATAAGGTTACAGTAAGGTTCGGTAAGGTTACAGTAAGGTTACAGTAAGGTTACGGTAAGGTTACAGTAAGGTTACAGTAAGGTTACAGTAAGGTTACAGTAAGGTTACAGTAAGGTTACAGTAAGGTTACAGTAAGGTTACGGTAAGGTTACAGTATGTTACAGTAAGGTTAAGGTTACAGTAATGTTACGGTAAGGTTACAGGTTACAGGTTACAGGTTAACTGTTACAGTAGTTCATAGTAAGGTTACAGTAAGGTTACAGTAAGGTTACAGTAATAACAGTAAGGTTACAGTAAGGTTACAGTAAGGTTACAGTAAGGTTACAGTAAGGTTTCGGTAAGGTTACAGTAAGGTTACAGTAAGGTTACAGTAAGGTTACAGTATGTTACAGTAAGTTACAGTAAGGTTACAGTAAGGTTACAGTATGTTACAGTAAGGTTACAGTAATGTTACGGTAAGGTTACAGTAAGGCTTTACAGGTTACAGTAAGGTCATAATTACAGTAATAGAGTACAAATAGTAGTTACGGTAAGGTTACAGTTTACATAAGCTTGGGGGTTTTGAATACTGTACAGGTTACAGATGTTACGGTAAGGTTACAGTAAGGTTGAACATTTAAGGTACAGTCTGTTACAAGGTTACAGTAAGGTTAGTGTCTGTCTGTCTATCTAGTAAGTTCGTAAGGTTACTAAGGTTATGTCTACAGTGGCTTTATATGTCTCCGGTATGTCAGTGTGTCTGTCTCTGTCTAAGCAGTGTCTGTCCTCTGAATGAGCAGTCTCTTCTGTCATGTCTGTGTTATGTCTGCTATCTGTCATGTCTAGTCTGTCTGCACTATCTAGTCTATCAGAGTTATTGTATCTGTGTACTCTTGTCTGTATCCGTCCTCAGAATCTGTCTGCTCTGTATAAACTATATCTAGCTTGTGTGTTCTCCTGTCTATCTCTGTGTTAAGGTGTCTGTGTCTATCTATCTATGTCTATCTGTGTATGTCTGTGTCTATCGTCATAGTGATAACTATCTTCTATCTATCTATCTATCTATCTATCTATCTCTCTGTCTGTCTGTCTATGCTTCTATCTATCTATCTATCTATCTATCGCTATCTATCTATCTATCTATCTATCTATCTATCTATCTATCTATCTATCTATCTATCTATCTATCTATCTATCTATCTATCTATCTGTCTGTCTGTCTGTCTATCTATCTATCATTCTATCTGTCTGTCTGTCTGTCTGTGTATCTATCTGTGTATCTTGTCTGTGTCTGTCTATCTATCTGTCTGTCTATCTATCTATCTATCTATCTATCTATCTATCTATCTATCTATCTATCTATCTATCTATCTATCTATCTATGCCACCACTCCGTGGGTAACATGGTTGCATTCATTGTGGTGGATGTATTTTATTGTTTATGCTTTAAATCCTTTAAAGCACTTTATATATAAATAGTGTATAAAATAATGTTGCTCGACGCTGTGTTTAAGTGTAGCGCTCGTTTATTTCATGTTTCATACGAAGCTGCATTTTCCTCTGTAATAAAGTTCTGTGAAAAAGAGAGAAACACTCGCGCCGCTGCTATTTCTGTGGCGAGAACGAAATGACTTCCTGCGAAGACATTTATCAGGACGACTGTGTAATGACTGCTTGATCACTCGATAGTCTGCACTATTTTTAGCGCCCCTCTTGGCTCGCATCGTACCTGGAGCAGGAGGCAAGCCTGCAGTAACTCAGCTCTCTGACGCAGCTCGCTCAGGAGGCCTTCGCCGAGCGTTTGTCAGCTTTTAACCCAAAAGGTTGGAGTAAATCAAGGCGCAGCGGAATTCCTTTAATTACGCAACGAAGCGCAAAGCGACGCGCTCAGACACGTCCCGCCGTCTGTGAGGTGGGAATGAAATCGGGGGCAATGAAGCGGCGGGAGTAAAACGGCTTGAAGCGTTGTGACACATCCCTCATTTCACCTTTAGTCATCAGCCGCCTCTGCGGAGACGGAGAGAGAGAGAGAGAGTGATGGAGAGAGAGAGAGAGAGAGAGAGGCTAATGCGTCCAAATGAATAGTTGCTGTAGAGGTGAAGTGAAGTAATAAAGGGT
>JACRUU010000016.1:16054323-16056823 GCA_030449085.1 Kryptopterus vitreolus
CACACTAGGGACAATTTTCCAAGGTGCCAATCAACCTACCGTGCATGTTTTTTGGACCGGGGGAGGAAACCGGAGAACCCGGAGAAAAACCCCCTGAGGCACGGGGAGAACATGCACAAACTCCACACACACATGGACGAGACGGGAATCGAACCCGGACCCTGTCGGTGTGAGGCGAACCTGCTAACCACTAAACCACCGTGCCCCCTTATAATGATATATATTTCAACTGCAAAATGAGACAACAGCCAATCAGCTTTCTGTTATGTAGCACCATTACGTTCATTGTGGTTTATAACTATAGGTCTTAAAGAACGGCCCTAAAAAGTTGTCCTTTGTGAATCCTACAGAAACCCTTATGAAAAATGATGAGATGATCTTCGTTCGTATTTCGCCCATATCGCCCAGCGCTAATCCCGACCCGACAAAAGTCCTGTCCCGTGTCCAAAATGTAATACTCTATAATCCCGGTTTTGTAGTAATTAGGGTCAAAATAGGCCTTTTTTTCCGCTTCCTTTTGTCTGGTGCCGTACAGACGCCGGGGCGAGCATTAGCATGTTCCCTCGGCTGAGACTCGGATTCAGTCAATCGGTCTGGGTTTAATTATTGATAATTGCAAAGAATCTAAACGAGCTGGCTTCCTTCCAGGATGGCAACACACACACACACACACACACACACACACACACACACACACACACACACACACACATGCAGACGCACATTCAGAAGCTCATGAACGTGGTGGCTTTTTTTCTTTTTCTTTCTTTTTTTTTTTGCTGTCCCCAGATTCAGATGCAAATTTCCCCCAACATATTGTCGGCTGGGGCTACGGTGGTTTAGTGGTTAGCACGTTCGCCTCACACCTCCAGGGTCCGGGTTCGATTCCCGTCTCGACCATGTGTGTGTGGAGTTTGCATGTTCTCCCCGTGCCTCAGGGGTTTTTCTCCGGGTTCTCCTGGTTTCCTCCCCCCGGTCCAAAAACATGCACGGTAGGTTGATTGTCACCTTGGAAAATTGTCCCTAGTGTGTGAGTGTGTGTTGTGTGTGTGTGTGTGTGTGTGTGGTGTGTGTGTGTGTGTGTGTGTGTGTGTGGGTTGGCATTCCATCCAGGGTGTATCCTGCCTTAATGCCCATAGACGCCTGAGATAGACACAGACTCCCCGTGACCCGAGGGAAGATCGGATAAAGCGGTAGAAGATGAATGAATGAATGAATGAATGAATGAATGAATGATATTGTCGGCTCTCGGTCAGAGATTCGCTCCTGAATGTTTGTATACGCGACGTTTTCATCGCAGTCGACGACAAGGAAAAAAAAAAGAAAAAGTCTCTGATTCGCCCCGTATTCACACCCCTGCATATCAATAACAGCTTTAAAACTCTCATCTGTGGTGTTCTGGTGCACACACACACACACACACATGCACACACACACACAACACACACACACACACAACACATACCACACACACACACACACCATCACACACACACACAACCACCCACCGCACAACATCCCACACCCATACCTCACACCAGCACACGCACACAAACATGCACACACCCATCCTGCACCCACATCCCCCACCCACCACACGCACACACCCCCACACACCCACACAGCACACCACACACCCTGCACAAACACACACACACACCACGCACACATCGCATCACACACAAACACATGCCAACACATACAACACACATCACAACACCAAACACACACATGCACACATTCACAACACCACACACACACACACGCCATACACACACACAACACATGCACACACCTACACACATTCACACACACAACACACACACAACTGCACACACATACACACACACACACACACACACACACACACACGCACCACACACACACACACACATGCATGCACACACATACACACTTCACACACCAACACACACCACTGCACACAACACACACACACACACGCACGCATACACACACACTCACATACATGCACACCATACACATGGGCGCACACAACGCACACACCACACACACAACACACACATGCACACACCACACCACACACCCACACACCCACGCACGCATACACACACACACACGCAACACACAATACACACATTCACACACATACACACACAAATACACACGTATGCCACACACACACACACACGCACGCATCACACACACACTCACATACATGCACACACATCCCTGGGCGCACACACACACACACACCCACACACACACACACCACACACACCACACACACACACACGCACACGCATACACACTCATACACACATACACACATTCACACAAAAACCACACACATGCCACAAATGCACACACACACACACACGCATACACACACACTCACACGCACACACATACACATGGGCGCACACACACAACACACACACACACACACATTCACCACCAACACACACCCACACACTGCACAACACACACCGCACACACACACACACTACCACACGACACA
>JACRUU010000016.1:16059323-16081823 GCA_030449085.1 Kryptopterus vitreolus
TGTGTGTGTGTGTGTGTATGAGTCATCTGCTTTCTAATGCACTTTAGCCAGTTTATTAATCTCCAGGCTAACATGTCCTAACTGCCTCGTCCTGCCTCGTCCTGCCTCGTCCTGCCTCGTCCTGCCTCATCCTGCGCGGGTTTAAAGGATTTAGGAAAGTTTTTTAAAGGTTTGTGGAATTTTAAAAATAAAAAGGTTTTATAGCATCGCTCGAATTGTATTAACGTTTTTAACTAAAGATCTAAAGCAAAAAAATTGTCATAAAATATCCTGCATTTATTTACACGAGACAAAGTGTTGTTTACGTTATCTGTGTTTAAAACGTTCGAGAGCATCATTTTCGACTTAAATCGCAACGAATATTGAATGAAATTCAATAGAATAAAAGAAGCTAAATCGACCTCGATCGTTTTTCCTTAGACAATAAATAATAATTGTTCATTTTAAATAAATAAGTACACTGTAAATTTGTAAATGTTTTAATTTAATTTTAATTTTATTTTATTAAATTGAATTGTAATAAGTAAATTGTAAATACATTGTAAATAATAATTGTAAATAAATTCTAAATAATATTCATTCATTCATTCATTCATCTTCCACCGCTTTATCCGATCTTCCCTCGGGTCACGGGGAGTCTGTGTCTATCTCAGGCGTCTATGGGCATTAAGGCAGGATACACCCTGGATGGAATGCCAACCCATCACACACACACACACACACACACACACACACACTCACACACATTCATACACTAGGGACAATTTTCCAAGGTGCCAATCAACCTACCGTGCATGTTTTTGGAACCGGGGGATTGGAAACCGGGGAGAAACCGGAGAACCCGGAGAAAAACCCCCTGAGGCACGGGGAGAACATGTACAAACTCCAACTCACACACACACATGGCCGAGACGGGAATCGAACCCGGACCCTGGCGGTGTGAGGCGAACGTGCTAACCACTAAACCACCGTGCCATATTTCTAAATAATAATTGTTAATAAATTGTAAATAATAATTGTTCATTGTAAATAAATAAGTAAATTGTAAGTTTGGATCTAATTGAAATTGTAAATTGTAATAAGTAAATTGTAAATAATAATTGTAAATAATAATTGTTTATTGCAAATAAATAAGTAAATTGTAAATTTGGAAATTGTAAATAATAATTGTTGTCTAAAATCGCAAAAAAATTAATCTTGGCAATATAGTGTTTTTTTCATGCGCTTTAACGCTAAATCGTTCGTTCATTCATTATTGCCGGATACACTTTACTGTAAAGTTGTTTACACTATATATGTTTTGTGTGTGTGTGTGTGTGTGTGTTTAAAAAGTGTGAGAGGATTATTTTGCGACATAACCGGTAAAAAAAAAAAACCTTTATTAGCGGATCGTTTCGCTAAAACGAACGTCTGTTGTTTACGAAGATACAAACCGAATGAATGCAAGCGAAATGCGACGGAGAAAGACATCGTACACAATCGCGTCCCTCTTACTGCACATCGTGTGCTTACACTTTAACTAAAAACGTCGTGTATTTTCAACCCCCAGGTGTCCACAAACTTTTGCTCGATCCTGTGAAGGCTTAAACTCGACCCTGAATGGAATAAAAAAAAAAAAACCTCACGGGAGGCAAAAAAATTTAGCATCCATTAAAAATCCCGTCCGAAAGCGAATTGTTTTAACGAGTAAATAACGACGTAATAATCCGGCGCGACCGCAATTTAATGCAATGTTTTGCTAATAAACAGTTTCCTGTTTGTCTGGCCGTCTGAAGTCTGAAGCGAGACCTCCATGGGATGTGAGCTGCTCTCGCTGCCTCAGGTATTTACTTTTCTGGAAAAATAGTTTTATATATATATATATATATATATATATATATATATATATATATATATATATATATATATATATAAGCGATGCCAATTATACACACGGCAGACGAGGGTCTCATGGGTCGGACCGTTACAGGGACGCTTGTTTTTTTCCATATTTTTTGGTGACGCAATTTTCCCCGTAAGCCTCGCAGCGTACTAGTTGGCTTGGGATTAGTGTTCCTCCTCGCAGGGGACCTACAGGTCTATCGAGGATTCCTTTACCACGTCTGCCGTTTTAAAACAGGCGAGCGGAGCAAAGCGCCCTATATTAAAGCAAACATTTATTTACTCCTGCTGACTTTCCCATTGTCCTATTAAAATAAACCGTCACAATTAGTGTTTCCTACATAAATATCTTGGGATGCATGTGTTTTTCTTTCTTTCTTTCTTTTTCTTTTTATTTATTTATTTTAACTGCAGACGGAAACGAGACGTTAGAGATGGCCTATACACACTCTCACACACACACACACACACACACACACACACACACACACACACACACATATAATATATATATATATATATATATATATAACTATATATCTCTATGTATACTATATATATATATATATATATATATCTTTATATATATTATATATATATATGGGACTATGTTGTAAAATATAGTTTTATATATATATATATATATATATATATATATATATATATATATTATAGGAATGTGTTAAAATATAGTTTTATACCCATTTTTGTAATATAGTTTTATATTTTTTTTTTAAATGAGAAAATAAACAATTGTATACATACTAAGGTAAAATAAATAAAGAGGAAAAATGAAAATAATCAACCATGACAGAAAAAAAAATATATATATATATATATTTATATATATATAAATATATATATTTCCAGAACGCACTTTCTGAATATTTTTTTCTGAATTTCTTATTCTGAAATTTTTGCAACATGTTTTCCCAGTATGTAAATGCTGAAAACCTGGACAGAATGCTACAAATATGCATTTAAATCAAATACAGGGTTCGAATTAAACGCCCTAAACACTGTTATATTAGAAATAGATTGTGTGTATTGGCACATTTTGTCTCCTGCACTTCCGCTCCATCACTCCGGTTAATAATTGGTCTGATAGTGAGATCTGAACAGATCCCGCTCTCACAGATTTATTTTTCTTTTCTAATGAATGGTTCCTTTTTATTTTTATTTAAAAATACACACTCAGCGTAAATGACGGCGAGTGTGAGCAGGCGGTGAATGAATGAACTCTGTGTGCTCGCGGTAATGTGTTCGTCCTTTGTGCCACTTCGTAAGCTTCATAACAGACTGCCTGCTCACGACCACATGGAAGTAAATACAGGATGTGTGTGTGTGTGTGTGTGTGTGTGTGTGTGTGTGTGAGACTTTTTACTGAATCTCAGTCCCTGCTTTATTTCAACTTACGCCAGAGGCACACTGTGCCATTTTTTTTTTTTAATAATCCTTGACAATAAAAACAATAAACAATAAAAACGTTATTTGTCAGACACAATATATATATATATATATATATATATATATATATATATATATATATATATATATATATATATATATATATATATATATATATATATATATATACATATACATATACATATATATACTAGGGAGCACATTGGTTTAGTGGTTAGCACGTTCGCCTCACACCTCCAGGGTCCAGGTTCGATTCCCGTCTCACGGCCATGTGTGTGTGGAGTTTGTGCATGTTCTCCCCGTGCCTCAGGGGGGTTTTTCTCCGGGTTCTCCGGGCCCTTCCTTCCTCCTTTCCTTTCCTTTTCCTCCCCCGGTCCAAAAACATGCACGGTAGGTTGATTGGCACCTTGATTGGAAAATTGTCCCTAGTGTGTGTGTGTGTGTGTGTGTCCTGCGATGGGTTGGCATTCCATCCAGGGTGTATCCTGCCTTAATGCCCATAGACGCCTGAGATAGACACAGACTCCCCGTGACCCGAGGGAAGATCGGATAAAGCGCTAGAAGATGAATGAATGAATGTAGTAAATATGTTTAAAAAAATGTTAGTAAAAAAACAGGGTATATTATTGCATATGTTATGACATAATGTGGGTTTTTTCAGGTCTACAGGTGGTTTTCTGGGAAACGCTCGAATCTGTTTATTGAAATTGAAGTAGAAATGAAGGATTAAAATAAGACAAATTGTACGTAAGATTGATCTATCTGTTTTTTTTTCTCCCCTCTACCTTTTATAAAGAGTTACTCTGTTTGATTTGGACATTCCAACACCGCTGTCCCTGGTGCAGTGCATTGTTACCCCACCACACACACACACACACACACACACACACACACACACACACCACACCCCGCTGTGACAGATGGCTTCTTTATATTACACAATTCTCCGGCTAAAGCAGCCGAGATGTGTCGCGTTATTAACTTTCCTCCCCAGCGAGCCGACCGACGAGAGCACTTCTTCCCGCCGTCGCTTTGTGGGAAATTTTCAGGACAAAAGGAAACACTTTAGCGAGGAATTCCTTAAAACCACGAGTATCTACGCTTTCTTTACAGCGCGCTTTAAACGCTACACGCCGAGATTTACGTCGAAACGTTACGTTTTTCGCGATCGGAAACGAGGTAACGGAGAAATTTTGCGTTACAATTAGCGCGTTATAGGGAAACAAATACGCCGAAAAACCTGGGCAGGGAGGAGTCACATGATCAGTCACATGACCGCACACCGCCAACGTTTATGAAGCCTTTCGCTCGCGTGTCTCCTGAGTATGTCGGTAAGATATAAGATATAAAAACGCCGGTTTAATGCGTCCCTGAATTTAAGGAACGTTATAAAAACAATAAAACGTTTAATATGAATAAACAGTATACGATAATACAGTAATGTAAACAATAAGTACACGGAATGTGTTGGTTAACAAATGTAATAAATGTAACGCCCTGCGTTCGTTACGCTCCGTGACTAGCTAGCCGAACGAAATTCGGACAGGTTCGTAAAAGTTCGTAAAGTGTTTTTGCGTGTAAATTGTGTAAATTGTAATTATAAACATGCGCACACATGCGTTTCTTATACGCCGCCTCTTATTGGCCGCTCCGATCGTATTTTCAGGCCGTCTGGATCAACGACGCCGCTCTGTGAGATTCTCCAGGCGTGATCGGGTTTTGCGAGTACAAAGCGGCGCTTGTAGCGAGATCCATCCCGCCGTCCTCTTATCGTTGGCAGCATGTCGCGAACAGATCGGCGTATCCCTCCAAACCGAAAACCCCTCCCCGTCCCCCGTCACCCTCCCCCCCCCAGCCCCCATCACTCCTCCCCTCCCCCCCCCCCCCCCCCCCCCTCCCCCCTCCCACCTCCCTCTCTATCACTGTGCTGTAATCACTGTGCAAATGACAGACTCCAGGAAGCTCACGCCCGCCTGCTTTCTCCACCCCGATACGCACTTACACTCAGACACTCGTCGTACACACACACACACACACACACACACACAAGCGTAGCGTCGCGCCGGGATAAAAAGCGTACACATGTCGTTTGGATAGAGAAAACCCGGATAACATCTCCGCCTGTTCATTTCCTCCTCCGTCCCGGCGTTCCGCAGCCGTCGCTCCGATGTACGTTTTGTTTTTGTTTTTTGTTTTTGTTTTTGTTTTGCAGGGAATTGCTTTGATATGAATTTAATGCGATGAAAGGGTCCAAATTAGTGTCTGATCAAAAGAGTCTCCTGCAATCAGATTTCCCCATTATACGTCATAATGACAGTGTATTCGGGGGTTTGATCCTAAATACAAGAAACGTCTGACGTTCCCTTTTTTTATTTAAATGAGCCTTTGTTGTGGAAGATTAAAGTGGATTAGAAAAAAATAAATAAATAAATAAATAAAACGCTGCGCTTCTCGCATTGTGTACACGCAGTTACCTTCTTCTACCAGTGTTTTATAAAAAAAACAAAGCAAGCAAGGTTCTCTTATATGTAGCTACATATTATTATTATTATTATTATTATTATTATTATTATTATTATTATTAAATAGTAGTAGTAGTTATTATATTATCATTATTTGTTCTCAAATAAATGAGGGAAAGGGAGAGCGGTGGCTTAGTGGTTAGCACGTTCGCCTCACACCGCCAGGGTCCGGGTTCGATTCCCGTCTCGGCCATGTGTGTGTGTGGAGTTTGCGCATGTTCTCCCCGTGTCTCAGGGGGTTTTTCTTTTTTTCTCCGGGTTCTCCGGTTTCCCCTCCCCGGTCCAAAACATGCACGGTAGGTTGATTGGCACCTTGGAAAATTGTCCCTAGTGTATGAATATGTGTGTGTGTGTGTGTGTGTGTGTGTGATGGGTCGGCATTCCATCCAGGGTGTATCCTGCCTTAATGCCCATAGACGCCTGAGATAGACACAGACTCCCCGTGACCCGAGGGAAGATCGGATTAAAGCGCTAGAAGATGAATGAATAAATGAGGGAAGCAAAATTGACTTGGTAAGAATTCTTGAAATTAGCATTAATAAAAAATAAAAACAATAAAACGTTTAATATGAATAAACAGTATATGATAATACAGTAATGTAAACAATAAGTACACGGAATGTGTTGGTTAACAAATGTAATAAATGTAACGGCCTGCGTTCGTTACGCTCCGTGACGGAATTCGGACAAGTTTGTTCGTATCGACGGAAAGTTCGTAAAGTGTTTAGCGTATGTATTGCGCAAGTTGTTCAGTAAGTTTAGTGTGTGTAATTATAAACATGCGTACACATACGTTTCTTGGAAAACGTCACTTATACGCCGCGGCCGCACAGGCGTCAGATGATCGCTCCGATAACCTGTTCATCCGATCCAATAGATCCAATAACAGGTAGATCAAATAACTAGATCCAATAACCAGACCAAAAAAAAAAGCTTTACCGTTTTTAACCACTAGGGGCAGCTCAGTGGTGGGATTTGAACCTTCAATCTTCCCAATGCAATGCTAAACCACCGGGTCCCGGCTCCGTCTGAGCTCCGGCTGCCCTTCTAAGTATTATAAACACACGTAACATAAACACAAGATAGGGGGTGTATAAGGTCATGGGTTCGAGCCCCGGGATCGTCACGCTGCCGCCCTATAGCAAGGAAACTTCTGTGGATGTATCGGGATTTAAAGGTGCTATTGTTTGGTCATTAAGCGAGAGAACGAGAGACTACTTTCGTTAATTACCAGAGATTTATGTATGTATGTATGTATGTATGTATGTATGTATGTATTTATTTATTTATTTATTTGTTTATCTATTTATTTATTTATTTATTTTTGGTAGCGGCCCGGGAGTCTCCACAAAAAGCGTCTGATTGATGGATCTGCCTGACTGACAGACTGATAATAACACAAAGACAAACCACAAAAACAAGACACACAGAGACTTCACACACACACACACACACACACACACACACACACACACACACACACACACAAGGACACTCATTCTTACACACGCAAAACAGCAGCGGACACAAACAGGCAGACATTCATTATGGGTAAACACATACAACACACACACACACACACACACACACCACACACACACACACCACACACCACACACACACACACAGACATTAGCAATAAGAAATGTACACAAGGACATGTACACACACTCATTTACACATGTAAATACAGGTAGACATGCATATACACAACAAACACATAGGGAGGCATAAACACACACTTACAAATACACACACACACAGACATAAACAAAGAGAAATGTACACAAGGACATGTACACACATTCATGTACACATTTGAACATACTTAGACATGCACATACACAATAAACACAAAGGTAGACATAAACACACACTTACACACACACACACACACACACACATAAACAAAGAGAAATGTACAAAAGGACACACATACGTAGGCATGCACATACACAATAAACACACACATAACAGACACACACATACACACTTAACACACACACACACACACATAAACAAAGAGAAATGTACAAAAGGACACACATACATAGACATGCACATACACAACAAACACACAGGTAGAAATAAACACACACACACACACACACACACACATAAACCAAGAGAAATGTACAAAAGGTACACATACCAACATGCACATACACATACCAACCCACAGTTAGAATATACACACACACACACACACACACCACACACAAACAAAGAGAATGTACAAAAGGACACACATACGTAGGCATGCACATACACAATAAACACACACACACACACATAATCAAAGAGAAATGTACAAAAGGACACACATACTTAGGCATGCACATACACAATAAACACACAGGTAGACATAAACACACACACACACACACACACACACACACACACACAAACAAAGAGAAATGCACCAAAGGACACACATACATAGACATGCACATACACAATAAACACACACGTAGACATAAACACACACTTACACACACACACAAACAAAGAGAAATGTACACAAGGACACATACATAAACATGCACAGACACAATAAACACAGACGTAGACATAAACACACACTTACAAATGCACACACATTTTGCACAAATACAAAATGTGTGTGTGTGTGTTTGTTTCTTTATTTACTTATTTATTTATTATTGAAACACACCTTGCGCCTGTAGTTTATTCACTGCAACACAACGTTAGCAGGTGAAATGACGGGGACTCGGGACTGCGTCTGTGCGTCGCTGGTTGAAGCGATTAAAGCAGCGGTTCGGGGGTTTTCGACTCCATACATAATGGATTGGAAAGAACATCTGTGTTTTCAGCCGTACTATAAGCCGATGTTTTCCCAGCACCTCTGGCACTTAACAAACGCGCCTCTTAATCAATAAACCATTAGCAAGCAGACGAGCAAACTTAGCCTTAGCCCCCGCTGCCATTCCTCCACTTTCCTTCCCTTCGTTTTCCAGACGTCGCTCTGAACATCTGCCTCATGTTTCAGAATCTCCCTCCAGTCCAGCGCTCCGATAACCCCACCCCCACCCCCCCCCCCACACCGTTCCCTCGCCATCGCCTGCCTCGAGCACTTCCTGTATCGGACGAGGACGCGGGAGCTGGAAGTGGAACAGAATTCGAAGTATCGCGTCGACGTAGCAAAGCGTATCGTGGTGCGATTAGCCGAGCGTTTAAATAAGATATACATGAAGCATGTGATCTCACAACGCCTGAAGCAACATAAAGCAGGATAAAAGAAAAAAAAGAAGAAACGCTTTAAATGCATTTAATCATTCGATAAGACTAAGAATTTCCGAGCCGCCGTACATCAATTAAACTGGTCCGGATTATTCCACGGCCTCACCGTCACCTTGGGCCCGATTACAGGGGCTCGGATTCAGTCATAACGTAGACCTATAATGTTTTAATCCTTAAATTGTTTTGGGGGATGTTATAACACTGCAGAAGTGGAACGTGAGGAAAACATGCATTCACGTCGCATCCCAGTGACCTTTTGGAGAAAACGGGAATTGGGCCCGATTGAAACGCTCTACAGGATTCTGCAGAAAATATGCAGGAATACCTAACAGGCAGGGTTTGGAAATGTAATAGATTACAAATGACCCTATTCAAAATGCAATAAGTAGTGCGACTTTTCAATGACATTATGAAAGTTTTGGATTACGTCCATTTGGCCACTAGGGGGCACTTTTAAGTTAACGTTCTAATGAAAAAAACCCTCTCCTCGAAATGAAACTGCGGGCACGGTGGTTTAGTGGTTAGCACGTTCGCCTCACACCGTCAGGGTCCGGGTTCGATTCCCGTCTCGGCCATGTGTGTGTGGAGTTTGCATGCAAAAACATGCACGGTAGGTTGATTGGCAACTTGTAAAATTGTCCCTAGTGTATGAATGTGTGAATGAGTGTGTGTGTGTGTGTGTGTTATGGGTTGGCATTCCATCCAGGGTGTATCCTGCCTTAATGCCCATAGACGGCTTGAGATAGACACAGGCTCCCCGTGACCCGAGGGAAGATCCGATAAAGCGCTAGAAGATGAATGAATGAATGATTGAAATAAAACTGCAGCAAATCAAAATCACGTTTTTAGTGGAAAATCACATAAATTTTTCACGAAATTGTTCAGATGTAACTCGTAATTTAATCACATGTTTTTTCTCAATAACGAATTACAGTTACATTTATTTAGTGATTAAATTACGTCACATGTAATTTAGTTACTCCATAACACTGTTATAACATGTAAATATATTCATTCATTCATTCATTCATCTTCTACCGCTTTATCCGATCTTCTCGGGTCACGGGGAGCCTGTGCCTATCTCAGGCGTCTATGGGCATTAAGGCAGGATACACCCTGGACGGAATGCCAACCCATCGCAGGGCACACACACACACACACACATTCATACACACATTCATACACAAAAGGACCCCTTTAAAAAAGGGATTTTCCAAGGTGCCAATCAACCTACCGTGCATGTTTATGGACCGGGGGAGGAAACCGGAGAACCCAGGAGAAAAACCCCCTGAGGCACGGGGAGAACATGCACAAACTCCACACACACATGGCCGAGACGGGAATCGAACCCGGATCCTGGCGGTGTGAGGCGAACGTGCTAACCACTAAGCCACCGTGCCCCATGTAAATATATGAATATATTTATTTATTCGGACAGGTGTTACTATTACGGTAATATGTGGCAGTCAGTTGGTGTCGAAAGTGTTCCCGTTCATTCCTCAGGTAGAAGTGTAGATACTAGTCGAGCTTTTTCCTCGTATAAAAGTTTAAAAGACTTAAAGTATAAACGTAATGTAAGGGGGGAAAAATGGCATTAAGGACAAAAGCGCCGTTCGGCTAATTTATTCGAATTTATTTTATCCGCTAATTTATTCAAACGTCTGTGTACGGAAGTCGCTATCGTCGCTTCGTTTGCGGAGGATGAAGAGAAAACACACGTTTGATGGTCGTGAAGAAATAATCACTTTTACGAAATAATCTTGTTCTTTTTTTTTGGACCCCCAAACACTGGTTTTGTCGTTTTTGTGACGTTTCTGTGACGTTTTTTGGATGTCCAATAGGATGTCGGAATGTTTATATCTCATCCAATCACAATCGCTCTATCCGGACGGAGACGTTTTTCTCGATCGGTTTGCACAAAAAAAAGAAGCACAGATCCCCGAAATTTCAACGTAAGCAGCGTAACGAAGTATTTGCACTTCGTTAAATGGTAGTCGGGGGTTTATTAATGGAATATTAATGGATTCAAAGATGAAATCTGATTGGTTTGCATTGTGCCGACGCTCGTATCCAGTGTTTCAGAACGTTTGTAAGCCTTCGTATAAAGTTACGGAAAACAAAAAAAGGGGTTTTGATGTAATGTGGAGGTCTTTAGTCTCCTCGGCTTGTAACGTGAATCCCATATAATGCGTTTCTTGTCGTTCCTGGAGCAACACCACCTGCTGTGACGATCTCCAGCACATAAACACACCGGGATGTTACTTAACAAGGAAAAACATATCGTAGATAACGTCATGATCAGATTCCCATCATGAGAAAGTCTTCAGGACTGAGAAGTTTCCGTGTCTCTCTGCAAGACACGGAAAGCTGTACCATGTATTTTTCTTGCAAAAGGTGCCTGCAAGGAAATCATTATTTATTTATTATTGATTATAAAGCGTCATAAAGTGGTCATAGTGTATCTCTGAGGAAAGCTTTCAGGTTCAAAGTAGAACAAAGGAATTTTTTTTCTTTCTGACTTTATATCGAATATCACATGGTAAATAAATACGCATTGATCTAAAACATTCATGTGTTATTTATTAGTGTAAATAAAACACGCCTTTTTGCGGCTAAAATCATTTCTTTGTTTGATCGTTACATTTCACAGGGTTTTTTTTTTCCTTCTTTTTAAAAAAAAAAAAAAGGATGAAAGAGTGAAATAATGAATGAATCATAGATTCAGGGTTTGCCAAAGGCCACTTTTTTTTTTTACTTCAAAGCGCCGGCGTTCCGTCTGAGAGGATTGTGTTGACGCCGGGTGCGTGAGCGCCCTCCAAAGTGCCACGGATCAAAGTGTAATATTTTTTCGAAGACAGAGATAATCTTCTAATGAGAGGACGAAGGTTTACCGAGACGGCGCCCGTTAATGTTACGCCGCCTTTTTGATCGACAGCAAGCGTGGCATTGTGTGAAATCCAACAATGGAAATAGTGCATTTAATATATGGACTAGGGAGGTGGTGGCTTAGTGGTAAGGTTTTTGTTGGACTCTGGACCAGAAGATCGCAGGTTCAAACCCCACCACCACCAAGCTACCACTAGTGGGCCCTTGAGCAAGGCCCTTAACCCTCAATTGCTCAGTTGCAAGTCACTCTGGATAAGGGCGTCTGCCAAATGCCACAAATGTAAATGTAAATTCTGGCTTTTTTAAAGAAAACAATCCGTCAAAGTTATTAACGCGTTATTAATGTGTTATAACGCAGTGTGAATTACTACGTGAGTGATCTCCCCCTTCACTCTGCGTCGTGTCGGCGAATGAACGAAACCCGAATGACAAAAAAAGAAGAAATGAATAACGTTCAGTGCATCCACTCACACTTCCTAAATTTCCCCCCAATGACGCCCCCTAGCTGCGCATTCACAACAGGTACGATCTCCTCACTATATTGGCGTATATTACCGTACGGAACCTTACGCAAGCGCATCGCATTCCCAAATCCGTATTACTGCAATAAAGCGCATTTTTACTGAACGCAATAAAGCGCTTCCGTATAACCTAAACACCGTATCACCAGTTTATATGGAAAAGCAACCGGAACACAATTCTTAAAGGAGCCACGTCCCATATTTTACACTTCAAACAACCAGTAAACAAAATGACATAGAATTGAATAAGAAATTAATTAATTAAGAACAAGTAAATATAAAAATAATAATTTTCAGATCGGACAAAGCGGTAGAAGGAGATGAGAGAATCTAAAGAGTGAAATAAATATTCAATTTTGTTTTTTCATTTCTTTCTTCTTTTTTTTCATTAATTTTTTTATTTCATATTTTACAATTAAAACAACCAGTGATTTCTTTTCATTAAAAAAAAAATCTTTTCTTTTTTTTTTTAAATTTCTTTCATTTTTTTAAATAATTTTCATTTTTTCACGTTTTATTTTTTCATTTTCATAAAATTTTTTTTCATATTTTACAATTGAAACAAGCACTGAAAAAGCAACATTGACTTTAAATAAAGACTTAATAAACGAGTGCCCACACGCACCCCCTTCATGAGTGGCATCAAAAATAAATAAATAAATAAAAATAAAGGCATGCAGTAAGCGGAATGTCAATCATAATAAACAAAACAACAACAACTTCTGACCAATCAGAATGGAGCATTTACAAAGGAAAACAAACACAGTGTTTTATACTGAGATAAATCCTGTAACTATTAGCCGGAGGACATCTTTTCCTTACTCCGTGCGGTAAACGAGGTAAATCTTTCCTTTCTCCGTGCGGTAAACGAGGTAAATCTTTCCTTTCTCCGTGCGGTAAACGAGGTAAATCTTTCCTTCTCCGTGTTGCGGATCTTCAACATCAGCAGTAGTGGATCACAGCGGTGACGCCGCTCAACTACAGATCTTTATTTCACTTTCCCACTGACACTTCTCATTAGACACTGCCCGGAGTGTCTGAATCCTATACGCGCCTCCGTGTGTGTGTGTGTGTGTGTGTGTGTGTGTGTGTGTGTGTGTGTGTGTGTGTGTGTGTGGCAGTGAGAGGTCTCTGTGTGATCCCTGCTTTCAATATCCTGCTACTTGACTCTGAAGCCGTCATCATTACCACAGGGGCACAGTGCCTTAAAGGTGTGAGGGGAGGGAGAGAGAGAGAGGGAGAGAGAGAGAGAGAGAAGAGAGGGGGGAAGAGGGAGAGAGAGGGAGAGATGGAAAGAGAGAGAGAAAGATAGAGAAAGATGTACAGAGAAAGAGGGAAAGAGATTAATAGAGAAAGAGGGTGAGAAAAAGAGGGAGAGTGTGAGAGGGAGAGAAAGAGGTTGTAATAGAGAAAGCAGGAGAGAAAGAGGGAGAGAGAGAGAGAGAGAGAGAGAACGAGGGAGAAAAAGAGAAGTTGGAATGCTGTTTACATTTCTGGTATTGGAATTGGAATAGTAGAAATATCATGGAATAAACATTAATAATGCATTAATAACATGTTCATTAGCCAGATTGATTAGTGGTGGTGTAATTCCAGATGAAAAGAACGATTCGGAAAGTAGAAAGAAAGAGAGAGAAAGAAGAGATAGCAAAGAACGAGAGAGAGTAAAGAAAGAAAAGAAGAAGAAGAATAGAAGAAAAGAAAGAAAGAAAGAAAGAAAGAAAGAAAGAAAGAAAGAAAAAGAAAAAGAGAGAGAAAGAAGAGAGAGAAAAAGAGAGAGAAAGATAAAGAAAGAAGAAAGAGAGAAGAATAGAGAGAAAGAAGAGAGAGCGAAAAGAAACAAAAGAGATAAAGAGAAAGAGAAGAGAAGAGAGAGAAAGAAAGAAAGAAAGAAAGAAAGAAAGAAAGATAGAAGAGAGAGAGAGAGAAAAAGAAAGAAAGAATGAAAGAAAGAAAAAAAATAGAAAGAGAAAGAGAGAGAGAAAGAAAGAAAGAAAGAAAGATAGAGAGAGAAAGAAAAAAGATAGAAAGAGAGAGAGAGAGAGAGAGAAAAGAAAGAGAGAGAGAAAGAAAGATAGAGAAGAAAGAAAGACAGAGAGAGGAGAGAGAGAGAAAGAAAGAGAAAGAAAGAGAGAAAGAAAGAAGGAAATAGAGAGAAAGAAAGAAAGAAAGAGAAAGAAAGAAAGAGAGAGGAGAGAGAGAGAAAGAGAGAGAGAAAGAGAGAAGAAAGAAAGAGAGAAAGAAAGAAAGAGAGAGAGAGAAAGAAAGATAGAGAGAGAGAAAGAAAGAAAGAGAGAGAGAGAGAAAGAGAGAGAGAGAGAAGAGAGAGAGAGAGGGAGAGAAGAGCCAGAGAGGGAGAGAGAGGGAGAGAGAGAGAAAGAAAGAAAGAAAGAAGAAAGAAAGAGAGGATTTTGAATGGGATTTGAAATGGGGAACTTTGTTTTGATTTGATTTGATTTGTTTGATTTGTTGTTTGATTTGTTGTTTATTTGTTGTTTATTTGTTGTTTATTTGGGGACACTGCTTGGCTTTTGCTGATGGCACTGAACCTTCACTACACGCCGTTGCCAAAGAGGAGAAAAAGGGCATTAAACAGTGGGCTTAAGTGAAGGGGAGGTTTTTATGGACTGTGTAGTGGACACAAGGAAGGACATTAATCTTGGGGTTCCGTCCTTTAGCTGTCTTCTGCGTCCAAAAGGACAAACAATGGCGCTACAATGGAGCTTCTCACAATGAGAGCGAGTCGCTCGGCCTGCATGTGATTCTTCACCCCTTTCACTCATCCGTCCTCCTTTATTCATTGGCTGGTTTATATTAGCGGCCTTGGCTCCTCCCACTGGCGCTATAATGCCGTTATACGCTTTCCTTTTTCGGGGGACGTAGTTTTATTGCTCGTAGGCTTTAAATGTCAATGTGACTTTGATATTGTCGGTAATTCTTAATAAGACACCGCATGTGGACACTTACATGTCCTTTTTTATTTTATATTTATATTTGAGACTAGTTCTAGGGGGGGACAATCATTTGCACGGTAGATCTGTAAAGGCAATCTGTGTCGCCCAATCCGTGTCTCCCAATCCGTGTCTCCCAATCTGTGTCGCCCAATCTTTGTCGCCCAATCCATATTGTCAATCCTTGTCGCCCAATCCGTGTCGTGCCCAATCGCCCATCCGTGTCGCCCAATCCGTGTCTCCCAATCCGTATCTCCCAATCCGTGTCGCCCAATCCATGTCTCCCAATCCGTGTCGCCCAATCCGTGTCTCCCAATCCGTGTCGCCCAATCCATGTCTCCCAATCCGTGTCGCCCAATCCGTGTCTCCCAATCCGTGTCTCCCAATCTGTGTCGCCCAATCTATGTTGGTCAATCCGTATCCGTAGATCTGTAAAGGCAATCCGTATCATCCAATCCGTGTCCAATCGTGTCCCAATCGTGTCGCCCAATCCGTGTCGCCCAATCCGTGTCGCCCAATCCGTGTCTCCCAATCCGTGTCGCCCAATCCGTGTCTCCCAATCCGTGTCTCCCAATCCGTATCTCCCAATCTGTGTCGCCCAATCTATGTTGGTCAATCCGTATCCGTAGATCTGTAAAGCCAATCCCTATCGCCTAATCCTTATCGTCCAGTCCCTGTTGTCCAATCCGTATCGCCCAATCCCTATCATCCCATCCGTACCACCCAATCCGTATCGCCCAATCCCTATCGCCCAATCCATGTTGTCCCATCCCTATCGCCCAATCCCTATCGTCCAATCTGTATTGTCCAATCCATGTCGTCCAATCCCTATCATCTAATGCGTATGTCCAATCCCTATCTCCCAATCTGTGTCGCCCAATCTATGTTGGTCAATCCGTATCCGTAGATCTGCAAAGGCAATCCGTATCATCCAATCCGTGTCACCCAATCCGTGTCTCTCAATCCGTGTCGCTCAATCCGTGTCGCCCAATCCGTGTCTCCCAATCCGTGTCTCCCAATCCGTATCTCCAATGTGTGGTCGCCCAATCCGTGTTAAAAGGCCCAATCTATGTTGGTCAATCCGTATCGTAGATCTGTAAAGGCAATCCGTATCATCCAATCCGTGTCCTCACGTGTCGCCCAATCCGTGTCTCCCAATCCGTGTCTCCCAATCCGTGTCTCCCAATCCGCTCCCATGTGTCTCCCAATCCGTGTCTCCCAATCCGTGTCTCCCAATCTGTGTCGCCCAATCTGTGTCGCCCAATCTATGTTGGTCAATCCGTATCCGTAGATCTGCAAAGGTCATCAATCCGTGTGCCCAATCTCAATGTTCGCTCAATCCGTATCCGTAGATCTGTAAAGCCAATCCCTATCGCCTAATCCTTATCGTCCAGTCCCTGTTGTCCAATCCGTATCGCCCAATCCCTATCATCCCATCCGTACCACCCAATCCGTATCGCCCAATCCCTATCGCCCAATCCATGTTGTCCCATCCCTATCGCCCAATCCCTATCGTCCAATCTGTATTGTCCAATTCATGTCGTCCAATCCCTATCATCTAATGCGTATGTCCAATCCCTATCTCCCAATCTGTGTCGCCCAATCTATGTTGGTCAATCCGTATCCGTAGATCTGTAAAGGCAATCCGTATCATCCAATCCGTGTCACCCAATCCGTGTCTCTCAATCCGTGTCGCTCAATCCGTGTCGCCCAATCCGTGTCGCCCAATCCGTGTCTCCCAATCTGTGTCTCCCAATCTGTGTCGCCCAATCTATGTTGGTCAATCCGTATCCGTAGATCTGTAAAGGCAATCCGTATCATCCAATCCGTGTCGCCTCAATCCGTGTCGCTCAATCCGTGTCGCCCAATCCGTGTCTCCGTGTCGCCCAATCCGTGTCTCCCAATCTGTGTCGCCCAATCTGTGTCCGCCCAATCTATGTTGGTCAATCCGTATCCGTAGATCTGTAAAGGCAATCCGTATCATCCAATCCATGTTGCCCAATCTGTGTCACCCAATCCGTGTTGCTCAATCCGTATCCGTAGATCTGTAAAGCCAATCCCTATCGCCTAATCCTTATCGTCCAGTCCCTGTTGTCCAATCCGTATCGCCCAATCCCTATCATCCCATCCGTACCACCCAATCCGTATCGCCCAATCCCTATCGCCCAATCCATTGTTGTGCCCATCCCTACGCCCAATCTATCGTCCAATCTGTATTGTCCAATTCATGTCATCCAATCCCTATCATCTAATGCGTATGTCCAATCCCTATCTCCCAATCTGTGTCGCCCAATCTATGTTGGTCAATCCGTATCCGTAGATCTGTAAAGGCAATCCGTATCATCCAATCCGTGTCCTCAATCCATGGGTGGGTTCCGTGTCCCATCCGTGTCGCCCATCGTGTCGCCCAATCCGTGTCGCCCAATCCGTGTCTCCCAATCTGTGTCTCCCAATCTGTGTCGCCCAATCTGTGTTCCGCCCAATCTATGTTGGTCAATCCGTATCCGTAGATCTGTAAAGGCAATCTGTGTCGCCCAATCCGTGTCGCCCAATCCGTGTCTCCCAATCCGTGTCTCCCAATCCGTGTCTCCCAATCTGTGTCTCCCAATCTGTGTCGCCCAATCTGTGTTGCCCAATCTATGTTGGTCAATCCGTATCCGTAGATCTGTAAAGGCAATCCGTATCATCCAATCCATGTTGCCCAATCTGTGTCACCCAATCCGTGTTGCTCAATCCGTATCCGTAGATCTGTAAAGCCAATCCCTATCGCCTAATCCTTATCGTCCAGTCCCTGTTGTCCAATCCGTATCGCCCAATCCCTATCATCCAATCCGTACCACCCAATCCCTATCATCCCATCCGTACCACCCAATCCGTATCGCCCAATCCCTATCGCCCAATCCATGTTGTCCCATCCCTATCGCCCAATCCCTATCGTCCAATCTGTATTGTCCAATTCATGTCGTCCAATCCCTATCATCTAATGCGTATGTCCAATCCCTATCGTCCAATCTGTAGTGCCCAATTCATATCGCACAAACCCTATCATCCAATCCATACCACACAATTTTTTTTTTACCCCAATAGCCGTATCTGATGTTCCTGCATCGTGTGTAGTTTTTTATCCTGTGTGACTTTATGGACCAAAAACGTGTCCATTTTCTTTTTTCTGACCTGCTCACCTTTCTACTCATCCATCTTATTCTCTCTCTCTCTCTCTCTCTCTCTCTCTCTTTTCTATCTAACAGAGTTTAATCCTCTTAGGCATGGGCCAGCATAATGTTTGCTCTTAAAGCTTTTTCTCCGCTGCTCCGGGATTACGCTCTTTTTCATTAAATCAAAATTCCAGCCTGCTTTTTTTTTTTTTTTTTTTTTTCTTCTCTTTTTTCCTCCCCCCTTCCCTCTTATACTCTCGCTCCATTTGGATGAGACTAATACAATTAAGAGCCATAAGCTTTATTTTTGAATAACGAGCGGAGCAGGGATGGTGTTGCACGGATGGCGGGATGAGGAACGCCAGCGCGTGGATGGAGAGGAACGAGGCGATATTGTCTCTGTGATGACTCCATACTTCCTCTTTCTTCTGTTCTGTCGCTTTTATTCGGTTTTAATACGCCATCAAGAGGAGTTTTTGGATGAGGAGGTTTCTTGGGGTCATGCAATAGGAAATAATATTCATTATTAAGAGCGTTATGTATTTATTACCATAAATATAGATGTGTGTTATATAGAGCGTTATATATTTATCGTAATAAATATAGAGAACGTTCCTTTAGGGCAGTGCGCTGCAGCATACGCTGTAATATTTCAGCTTTTTCCGAAATCACTCGTTAGAAACACAATGCATGGGAATAACCCGGGAGTGCGAGACCTTCAGGGCTTTGTAGTGTTGAGACCGTTTAAAGTTGAACAAAGTAAACATCAAGGTATTAAAACAAATACTTCAAGTTCAGTCTTAGTGAGGACTCCGTCCCGGTCCTCATAAATCCTGCCGTTGTTGGATTGTGGGGAAAAAAAAAAAAAAACAGTGCTGGATTGGACATGCCGAGCTGCTTCAGTTTTGTTTTGTTTTTCTTTTTGCTGTTTATTTCTCTACATTTCCAAACTTTTTCTGATCTTATCTATCTTCTACTATCTATCTATCTATCTATCTATCTATCTATCTATCTATCTATCTATCTATCTATCTATCTATCTATCTATCTATCTATCTATCTATCTATCTATCTATGCTCTATCTATCTTCTATCTATCTATCTATCTATCTATCATCTATCTATCTATCTATCTATCTATCTATCTATCTATCTATCTATCTATCTATCTATCTGTATATTCCATTATTGCTCTATCTATCTATCTATCTATCTATCTATCTATCTATCTATCTATCTATCTATCTATCTATCTATCTGTCTATCTGTATATCCTATTATTGCTATCTATCTGTCTATCGTTATATTCTATTGCTCTATCTATCTATCTACATTTACATTTACATTTGTGGCATTTGGCAGACATCATTATCCAGAGTGACAATTGAGGGTTAAGGGCCTTGCTCAAGGGCCCACTAGTGGTAGCTTGGTGGTTGTGGGGATTGAACCTGCGATCTTCTGGTCCAGAGGCCTATGCCTTAACCACTAAGCCACCCTTAACCCTTAAATCTATCTATCTATCTATCTATCTATCTGTCTGTCTGTCTGTCTGTCTGTCTGGCTGTCTGTCTGTCTGTCTGTCTGTCTGTCTGTCTATCTGTCTGTCTGTCTATCTGTCCTATCTATCTATCTATCTATCTATCTATCTATGTATCCTGTATATCTTGTCCATCCATCCTTCCATCCATCCATCCATCCATCCATCCATCCATCCATCCATCCATCCATCCATCCATCCATCCATCCATCCATCCATCATCTCCATCCTCCATCTGCCATCCATCCATCTATCTATCTATCTATCTATCTATCTATCTATCTATCTATCTATCTATCTATCTCTATCTATCTATCTATCTATCTATCTATCTATCTGTATATTCCATTATTGCTCTATCTATCTATCTATCTATCTATCTATCTATCTATCTATCTATCTTCTATCTATCTATCTATCTATCTATCTATCTATGCTATCTGTATATTCCTATCTTATCTTATGCTCTATCTATCTATCTATCTGTCTGTCTGTCTGTCTGTCTGTCTGTCTGTCTGTCTGTCTGTGAAATACTAAAGTATTTCATATTTATTTCCATCTAGAAATTATTTTAATATTAATAATTTAATTATTTAATTTTTATTCATTTCAATGTCTTTTTTTTACTGGTTGTTTTAATTGTTAAATATGGGACGTGGCTCCTTTAAGAATTCTGTTCCGCTTTCCGTTGCTTTCCATATAAACTGGTGATGCGTTTCGGTTCCATACCGTAATATAGTGACTTGTGAATGTAGATATATTTTACGAACACGTAAATATAAAGTACGTCACGAGAAAATAACTGATCGTATGAGAAAAAAATCGTACTGATCACGAGAAAATAACGTTAATAAATTCGCCGGCGTTTTCAAACAGCTTTAATTTCCTTCTACAACTCTGTCCCGAACCTGACCTTCCCTTTACTAAACCCTATAGCCGTACCCGCATGACCTCACGCCCGTCTCGCTGTCTCTGCGATGTCTCGTATCTCAAAGACGTTTTAATAATACAGCTTTATTTTTTTTTTTTCCTCCCCTGAATGCGACTCGAGTGTAAATTATTCCCACAGTGCGCTCAAGTCTTTCCAAAACCCTCAACTCAACTTCTCTTAATCCCGCCGTCTCCGTCAGCGAGTGGGAAAAGAGGCTCTTAAAGACCAGACGCAACAGCATCGGCGGGGGGTAAAGATCCGAGTGCGGGAACCAAATGTGCCGTGAACGTGTAACTCTGAAAACCCCTTCGTCTGGGTGGAATGGGGGGGGGGGGTTGGTGGTGGGAGAGGGGGGGGGGGGGGTGGGGGTTGGGGGGCGAGGCGTGTTCCCATGCGAGCTGTGTAAAGGCGGTATATGGTGCGGATGGAGAGCAGTTTTCTCATTAGTGCGTCTGTTCATCTTTATCTGGCTGAGATCTTCCGTCTCTGTGTCACACCGCTGTCCCGTCTCACCGTTCCGTCTCCGCGTCTCACCGCTCTCCCCTCCACACCGCCTCCGTCTCACACCGCTGTCACCCCTCTCACCTGCTGTTGTTTTGTTCCTCCTTTCTTTGTCTTTGACGTTTGAGAGGCACTTTTCATCCTCGTACATTAGTGAAACTCTGTCTGACTGATATTCCTCTTTGAGTCACTAATCCCAATCCATACACTGTTTATGGTACAGTACGGTGGCTTCACATCAGTAGCATTTTTTATTTGTTTGTTTGTTTATTTGGATCACTGTCCAAAATCACTGGATGTTTTTTGTGCTAATCTTTTCACTCTGGGGCCGAATGGGGAGCTTTGATGATTATATAGATTATATAATAATAATAATAATAATAATAATAATAATAATAATAATAATTGTGATTAAATTAAGATTAAAATTTGATTAAGGTTAAAATATTTAATCGTGATCAATCACACATTTTTTTTTTTCTCTCTCAATGTAACATAAATGAATACGTTGAATTCATTCATTCATTCATTCATTCTATATCTATCCTAAAACTTCTACCGCTTTATCCGATCTTCCCTCGGGTCACGGGGAGTCTGTGTCTATCTCATGCGTCTATGGGCATTAAGGCAGGATACATACCCTGGATGGAATGGCCAAATCCTTTCACAGGACCCATCACACCATCACACACACACACACACACACACTACACACAGTCTATACACTAGGGACAATTTTCCAAGGTGCCAATCAACCTACCGTGCATGTTTTTGGACCGGGGGAGGAAAACCGGAGAACCCGGAGAAAACTCGGGAGAACTTACAAACTCCACACACACATGGCCGAGACGGGAATCGAACCCGGACCCTGGCGGTGTGAGGCGAACGTTCTAACCACTAAACCACCGTGTCCCGATAGGTTTAAT
>JACRUU010000016.1:16084323-16099323 GCA_030449085.1 Kryptopterus vitreolus
GGGTTTTTACTCCGGGTTCCCTCCGGTTTCCTCCCCCTGGTCGAAAAACATGCACGGTAGGTTGATTGGCACCCTTGGAAAATTGTCCCTAGTGTATGAATGTGTGTGTCTGTGTGTGTGTCTGTGTGTGTGTGTGTGCGTGTGTGATGGGTTGGCATTCCATCCAGGGTGTATCCTGCCTTAATGCCCATAGACATACGCCTGAGAAAGACACAGACCCGAGGGAACGATCGGGATAAAGCGGTAGAAGATGTATGAATATATATGTGTGTGTGTGTGTGTGTGTGTGTGTGTGTGTTGTTAATGTTAAGCTCGACTTGATAATGTTTTGTTTTATAGTGACGATCATTTATTTTATTTAATTTTATATTATATAATAATAAATTTACTGTCATTTTCTTAATTTACTGAATTTTTCTGTATATAAGTGGTATTTATTGATTTCATTGTTTATTTTACACACATCCAATTTTTTTCGAATTTTTTTAATCGCCAGCGAAAATTTATGGATGCCGAATGGGCATGTCATTTTCTAGATCCGCCACTAGGGGCATACTACTCTCAGCGAATAGACTTTACAGACCCCTTAAAGGCTTTGCGTCTCCCAATGCCTTTTGGTGGTGGCGTATATCCTGTGCCTCGTCTTGTCACGTCAAAAGAGTTTCCTGCTGCTCGCTCTTTCAAAGTTCCCCACAGAACGGAACAGTGGCGGACACGTCTCCTCCTGTTCTCCCAGGAAAACGTGCCACATGGAGTGGGGTTTTTTTTTTTTTTTTTCTCCTCCTCAGGAGACATTTTTCAGAGGCCCCCGGGCGGTGTTTACCTCCGTGTCAGTTTCCTTCTCAGGACACAATGGAGACGGAGCGAGTGAGCAGAGGGAGGTGTGACATCGTGGCAGTCAAAAAGGGGAATGGTCATTTGTATTCTAATCGGAGGGGTAGTCCTGGATACGCTTAAGTGACTGGAAAACATTCAAGGCGAGAGGAAACCAATAGGACTCGCTCGGGGGAAAAAGGCTGCTCGTACCCACGCCGGTTTCAATCGGCCCGCACAAAAGTAGGTAACTCGCGGTCATTCTCGAGGATAGGGGCGAAAAAGACGAGATCCGAGAGATGGGTGTACACAACCCTCACCACCACCCCCCCCCTCCCCCTCCGATCGCCCCCATCACTCACTCCACCACCCCCCGCCCCCGCCCCCCCTCTCCTTCCCTGCGGGTCTTTCCCAAATCTCTATGCATATCGGTTGATGAAAACCAAATCGCACTCTGGTAAGGAATGTTATTAAAGCGCTTTACCTGCTGGGCATTTCACAGCAAGAGCAGTTTATCCTCCTGAAATTTAAGATCTCGCCCGGTCCGAACGAAACCTCCCGTGGGACGCTGGGGAAAAAAAAACAAAAACAAGATTAGCAAATAAAAATCCCCTGGAAAGTTGAGAGGTTAGAATACAAATAAATAAATAAATAAATAAATAAACAAACGATTGTGTAAAGAATGATTTTCATCCGTGTGAACTTTTTACACTTTGGTTAAGAGTTTCCTCTACCCACAATGCCCTGTTGATTGTAGCACCAGCGTGTGTGTGTGTGTGTGGGGGGGGTGTTAGTGCTTGCCATCTCTCCACCATGTGTGTGTGGAGTTTGTGCATGTTCTCCCCCGTGCCTCAGGGGTTTTGTCTTCTCTCTTTTTTTTTTTTTTTCTCCGGGTTCTCCGGTTTCCTCCTCCCCCGGTCCAAAAACATTCACGGTAGTCGATTGGCACCTTGGAAAATTGTCCCTAGTGTGTGAATGTGTGTGTGTGTGTGTGTGTGTGTGTGTGTGTGTGTGTGTGTGATAGGTTGGAATTCCGTACAGGGTGTGTCCTGCCTCGATGCCCCAAAGGCCTATATTGGTAACAGGCCTTCGGGGGTGTATTGGGTGTATTGGTAACTTCATTAGAACTGGACTTTGTCGAACTCGCGTGGGAACGTAGCAATCTGTGTGTGTGTGTGTTGCGAATGGGGCACAAGAAGAACACGTCCACACACACACACACACACACACACACACACTGAATCTGAATTTCGACATCCTTCACTGTCCGAGTGTGTATGTGCTTTCAGTTGTGCGTTCGTTTGTGTTTTGTTAAATCCGCGTGTGTGTGTTTGTGTGCGCGGGGGTCGAGCGAGGTTAGTAAAGGATGATGGACGTGCGGGACGAATGGCGCTCCTGCAGGACTAAAGACAAACATACTGTGACTGGATGCATAAAGAGAGAGGATTGAAAGAGAAAGGGAACAAAAGGCGGGTCAGAGGTAAACAAAAATAATAATTATGCGAATCGAATCCGACTCTGGATTTGCATAGAATGAACGAGGGGAAAAAGAAGAAATTGAAATTGAATTTGAAAGAAGATATGAGCCGAGCGAGAATGAAAGAAAGGAACGATGAACGCTCCTGTGAGAGATTTCTCCCTCGCTAAATTTAAACCGGGAAAAAAATGGGATTTATCTCAGCCGAAAATAATCTATTTTGTTTTACTTGTATTGCTGTGAAAACCTTCAAACGCTAGCAAACTTTTGCCGTTTATTATTATTGTTAATAAAATAATGTATTATTTAATCTTTCTTTTACTGGGGGAAATGATTCTTTTAATATTCATTACTTTTTAATGAATACATTTCTTGTTAACCTCTTATTACCTGAATTTATTTACATTCATATAAACATTTTATTATGATAGTTTTTTGCTTATTATAATGACACAATCAGTGCCTTCAATATGGTACGTATCAAATATGCACCAACAGGCATTGGAGGAATACATGCGGTAAATTGGTTAGTGTTCAGGCTGGAAGCAGTTCGATGCGAATACGCGACAATCGTCTACAAAGGGGTTAATCGGACAACAACGTTAAATAAAGCCTCGCACATTATTCGTAACTTATGTACGGGAGCAGATTACCGTATATCCAGTATATTGTGTATATCCGGTATTTTGTGTATATCTGGTATATTGTGTATATCTAGTATATCGTGTATATCCTCTATATTGTGTATATCCGGTATATTGTGTATATACAGTATATTGTGTATATCCGGTATATTGTGTATATACAGTATATTGTGTATATCCGGTATATTGTGTATATACGGTATATTGTGTATATCCTGTATATTGTGTATATCTGGTATATTGTGTATATCCGGTATATTGTGTATATCCAGTATATTGTGTATATCTGGTATATTGTGTATATCTGGTATATCGTGTATATCCTGTATATTGTGTATATCTGGTATATTGTGTATATCCGGTATATTGTGTATATCTGGTATATCGTGTATATCCGGTATATTGTGTATATACAGTATATTGTGTATATCCGGTATATTGTGTATATCCGGTATATCGTGTATATCCTGTATATTGTGTATATCTGGTATATTGTGTATATCCGGTATATTGTGTATATCTGGTATATCGTGTATATCCTGTATATTGTGTATATCTGGTATATTGTGTATATTCGGTATATTGTGTATATCCTGTATATTGTGTATATCTGGTATATTGTGTATATTCGGTATATTGTGTATATCCTGTATATTGTGTATATCCTGGTATATTGTGTATATCCGGTATATTGTGTATATCCAGTATATTGTGTATATCCGGTATATTGTGTATATCCGGTATATTGTGTATATCTGGTATATTGTGTATATCCGGTATATTGTGTATATCCGGTATATTGTGTATATCTGTATATCCTGTATATTGTGTATATTGTGTATATCTGGTATATTGTGTATATGTATATTGTGTATATCCGGTATATTGTGTATATCCTGTATATTGTGTATATCCGGTATATTGTGGTATATTGTGTATATCTGGTATATTGTGTATATCCGGTATATTGTGTATATCCTGTATATTGTGTATATCCGGTATATTGTGTATATCTGTGTATATCGTGTATATCCGTGTATATTGTGTATATCGGTATATCGTGTATATCCAGTATAGTATATAGTGTATATACTGTATATTGTGTATATCTGGTATATCGTGTATATCGGTATATTGTGTATATACAGTATATTGTGTATATCCAGTATATTGTGTATATACGGTATATTGTGTATATCCTGTATATTGTGTATATCTGGTGTATTGTGTATATACAGTATATCGTGTATATACAGTATATTGTGTATATCCGGTATATTGTGTATATCCGGTATATCATGTATATCCGGTATATTGTGTATATCCGGTATATTGTGTATATACAGTATATTGTGTATATCCTGTATCGTGTATTGTGTATATCGGTATATAATGTATATACAGTATATAGTGTATATCCCGTATATTGTGTATTGTGTATATCCGTTATATTGTGTATATATTGTGTATATCCGTTATATTGTGTATATCGTGTATGTTGTGTATATCCGTTATATTGTGTATTTTATGTTTATCCTCAATAAGAACATGAATAAAAAGTCTGCATAATAGAGCCATTAAACGAACAAAGAAAGACAAATTGCTAATTGACTTTGTGACATTTTCTTTGTCCAGAAGCAGCGATGGTCTTCCCGGATGATTATGCGCGCGGTGTTGTCCCGGCCTCTCTGCATTATTGTACTGCAGTGTGTCATGCGGTCGAGCGCCCACTGTGATGATAGAATATGACCGGTCACAGAAGCCCGACGCCAGGCGAGAAAGCGCGCACTCGTTTACAAGCGCCGTCGCGGCGTATACACACAGGACGCACGCTGGGATTGGAGGTAGTTTATCAGCATGCGGTCTCGCTGTAGACATGTTGTCTTATAACCGCTGCGTAAAGTCCTGCTGAGCACATCAATCAAGAGCGCCGCCGTAATCAGCCCGGAGCGTTCGCAAGTCGGATCGAAAGCCGCGCTCGCGTTTCGCTGCATGCTGACGATACGGATGGTAGCTGGTCGTTTGTTTGTTTGTTTGTTTGTTTGTAAGTCCTTGTGGGAATTTACACAATGCCAAAGTGTATATGCCATAAACAATATCATCAGCTTGTATAATATATAATGTTGTTATATTATGATCTATCTATCTATCTATCTATCTATCTATCTATCTATCATCTATCTATCTATATCTATCTATCTAATATCTGTCTGTATCTATCTATCTAGCTATCACTAGCTATGAATCTATATGTCTGTCTGTCTGGCTATATCTCTGTCTGTCTGTCTGTCTAGCTATCTGTCTATCTATCTGTCTGTCTGTCTACCTATCTAGCTATCAATCAATCAATCAATCTATCTATCTATCTATCTATCTATCTATCTATCTATCTATCTATCTATCTATCTATCTATCTATCTATCTATCTATCTATCTATCTATATGTCTGTCTACCTATCTAGCTATCAGTAGCTATGAATCTATATGTCTGTCTGTCTGGCTATATCTCTGTCTGTCTGTCTGTCTAGCTATCTGTCTATCTATCTGTCTGTCTGTCTACCTATCTAGCTATCAATCTATCTATCTCTCTATCTATCTATCTATCTATCTATCTATCTATCTATCTATCTATCTATCTATCTATCTATCTAGATAGCTAGGTGGATAGCTAAAAGACAGTAGACAGTCACGCGTTTATTGAACATATATTGAACTTAAATCCCATAAAATCCCTCATCTATTAATCGTCTATTAATCGTCTATTAATCGTCTATTAATCATCTATTAATCATCTATTAATAGTCTATTAATCATCTGTTAATCATCTATTAATCATATGTTAATCGTCTATTAATCATCTATTAATCATCTATTAATCATCTATTAATCATCTATTAATCATCTATTAATCATCTATTAATCATCTATTAATCATCTATTAACCATCTATTAACCTATCGTCTGTTAATCGTCTATTAATCGTCTATTAACCATCTATTAATCATCTATTAATCATCTATTAATCATCTATTAACCATCTATTAATCGTCTATTAATCGTCTATTAACCGTACAATGACAGGAACATTAACAATGCTATTTAACTCGCTGTCGTCTCACTAATTTCTCTTCTTGAGCGAATATGAAATAAACATGCATGACAAAAAAAGAATCTACTTGACTTTAAGTCACCTTTATTTAAACAACAACGACGAACACACAAACAACAAACATGTGTAGATGAAGCCGCTAACCTTCAGAAGCCTGGTGCGTCGCACACGTGACCCGGTGAAAGAAAAGATAGTAATGAAATCCTTTTCCCAACCTGACAGCACCGGCCTCGAGTAAACAGCAGACAACAAAAACAAACAAACAAACAAACAAAAAGAATAAGGTTAGCGTGATGGTTGTAGTGCGTTTTCCCCCCACCGAGGCGAATACAGACCGCCGCTTATTAAAGTAAAGATGGAAGTGGAGCCGCTGGACGGAATGCCATTAGAGTTCATAAGCAGCACACGTTTATACCGTCCAGATCACAGTGTTGTTGTTGTTTGTTGTTGTTGTTTGTATACGTTTTGTTTTCATTCCCACTATGAAAACAACACTATGAATTCATCCTTCTTACTTACTTTCTCTTTTTTGTTCTTTCTTTCTTTTTTTCTTTTCTTTCTTCTTTCTTTTTGTTTGGTTTTTTTTTTATTCTTTTCTTCTTTCTTGCATTCTGTCTTCTTTCTTTCTTTGTTTCTTTCTTTTCCTCTTTCTTGCATTCTTTCTTTCTTTTCCTTCTTTCTTACTTTCTTCTCTTTTTCGCATTCTCTATTTCTTCCTTTCTTTCCTTCTTTGCATTCTGTCTTTCTTCTTTTTTTCTTTTCTTGAATTTCTTTCGTCTTTCTTTCCTCTTCTTGCATTCTTCTTTCTTTTATTTCTTGCCATTCTTATTTAGTATATTCTTTCTTTCTTTATCTTTCTTGCATTCTTTCTTTCTTTCTCATTCTTTCTTTCTTTCTTTATCTTTCTTGCATTCTTCTCTTTTTTGCATTCTGTCTTCCTTTGTTTTCCTCTTTTGTATTATCGTCTTTTCTTTAGCCTTTTTCTTACATTTTTTCTTTTTTTCTTTTTTTTCGTTCTTTCTTTTTTTTTGCATTCTTTATTCTTTCTTTCTTTTCCTCTCTTCTATTCTTTCTTTCTCTTATTCTTCTTTCTTTCGTTCTTTCTTTCTTGTATTTTCTTTCTTTCTCTCTTTCTTTTCGATTTTTTTTGCGTTTTCTTTCTTTTCCTCTTTCTTGCATTCTTTCTTTCTTTTCCTTCTTTCTTTGCCATTCTTTATTTATTGCTTCTTCATTTATTTTATTTCTTTCTTTCTTACTTTCTTTCTTTCTTTCTTTCTTTCTTTCATCTTGTCTTGTATTGTTCCTTTCTTTCTTTTCTTTCTTGCATTCTTTCTTTATTTTATGTTCATTTATTTGTACTTTCTTTCTTTCTTTCTTGTTTATTTATTTCCTCTTTCTTACATTGTTTATTTATTGAGCGGATCAGTGATAATAGCCCACAACTCTGCTGCATGACGGCTCTCATCATTTTCGGTTTCCATGGTGTTTCCTGAAGGAGGGATGCGCTGACTTTGTGATAGCGTATTGTAGTAGTGGGTGGATTATATAACAGTGTAAACGAAGCAGCGTTCTGTGCCAAGTCTTTTTAAAATATAGCCGAGCGAAACTTTTACAGAGGCATTACAGCATTACAGCACGTAAAGCATTTGTGCTGCAGAGAGCAGCGTCATGACCGCTTCATGGCTATTCCATTACGAGTGAACCATTATGAAGCATCTATGTAGCCAGTTCCTCATGTGTGTAACGGTACATGTAACTGATCCAAAACCAGCCGTATGGAAAACCATTAAATATAATAATCTTACTGCACAATTTTTACAGACGCCTCAAATCATTCAAATGTTGGCCAGAGAGTGTTATATAATATTTAAGGAAATGTACATGAATATTACGAGTATTAGCTGTCCAGCATATGTGTGTGTGTGTGTGTGTGTGTGTGTGTAGAGGTCTGTGTAAAACCTGTTAGATGTTGGCAATGTGGCTGAATTCTGACAAGCAGCCAAGAAAAAGGATTTGCAACCAATATATATATATATATATATATATATATATATATATATATTATATATATATATAATATAAATACAAATTATTGCTGAAATATTTCTTTTACTTTACTCCGTAAATGATTCTTTTAATATAAATTTCTTGTTATAATTACAATGTTATTTGTTTAGTTGTGTTTGAATAGTGTAAAATATGGGACGTGGCTCCTTTAAGAATTGTGTTCCGGTTGCTTTTTCCATATAAACTGGTGATACGGTGTTTAGGTTATACGGAAGCGCTTTATTGCGTTCAGTAAAAATAAAATGCGCTTTATTGCAGTAATACGGATTTGGGAATGCGATGCGCTTGCGTAAGGTTCCATACGCTAATATACGCTAATATAGTGAGGAGATCGTACCTGTTGTGAATGCGCAGCTAGGGGGCGTCATTGGGGGAAATTTAGGAAGCGTGAGTGGATGCACTGAACGTTTATTTATTCATTTGTTGTTCGGGTTTTGTTTATTCGCACAACACGACGCAGAGTGAACGGAGCAGATCACTCACATAGTAACGCATGCTGCGTTATAACACGTTAATAATGCGTTAATAACTTTAACAGACTGTTTGATTGACAAAAAGCGAGAATTTAGTCCATATATTAAATGCACTAGTGCCAGTAAAGTCAATTTGCCTTAATAACATGTTCACTTTGACAGCCCTACTTTGACACACACACACACACACACACACAACACACACACACACACACACACACACACACACACACACACACATATATATATATATATATATATATATATCTTCTTCATCATTCATTCTTCATCTTCTACCGCTTTATCCGATCTTCCATCGGGTCACGGGGAGTCTGTGCCTATCTCAGGCGTCTATGGACATTAAGGCAGGATACACCCTGGATGGAATGCCAACCCATCGCAGGGCACACACACACACACACACACACATTCACACACTAGGGACAATATTTCCAAGGTGCCAATCAACCTATCATGCATGTTTTTGGACCGGGGGGAAACCGGAGAACCCGGAGAAAAACCCCCTGAGGCACGGGGAGAACATGCAAACTCCACACACACACATGGCAGAGACGGGAAATCGAACCCGGATCCTGGCGGTGTGAGGCGAACGTGCTAAACCACTACTCCACCGTGCCCACTATATATATATATATATATATATATATATATATATATATATATATATATAAATCATCATTCTTCACACACACACAGACACACACACACACACACTCACACACACACACACTCACACACATCACAAAACACTAGAATCCCGAAATGAATTCATATGCCTATATTATTCCCTGTTTCCATCTATTCATCACCCGGTTCACGTCCACCCCCCTCCCCTCCTTTTTCATTCTCTCACCTTTTCATAACTAGACAGACAAAACACAAACAAAAGAAAACAATCCACAGACATCACAGTGAGATGAGGAGTAACACAACACGGCCCTGATCGCCACTGCAACAAAATGTGTCACACACCTACAGTACAGGCAGTAAATCTTAGCAATGTGCAGTGAATACACTGAACATTGCACTGTGTGTGTGTGTGTGTGTGGTGTGTGTGTGTGTGTTTTCGGGGTGCAGGGAAGTCTTTGTATGTTTTGCCCTTGAGCTTTAGCTTTAACTGTATCATTGTGTCCGGGTAGGGGGGGAGGGGAGGGGGGGTAGGGGGGAAGGGTTTGGTGCTTTAGTAGTAAGGGGGAAAAGAGAGACGGAAGATAAAAAGCACTCCGAGGTGCCTGCATGGTAAAAAGCACTCCGAGGTGCCTGCATGGTAAAAAGCACCGAGGTGCCTGCATGGTAAAAAGCACTCCGAGGTGCTTGCATGGGGCAATGCAGCCAAAAGAAATGCGCTTAATAACTCTTCTATCTCCATAAAGTGTCCTCGGTTTGTTTGTTTGTTTTTCTTTTTATTTAGCTGTTTACAAATTTTTATGGGGACGCACGGTGGCTTAGTGGTTAGCACGTTCACCTCACACCTCCAGGGTCCGGGTTCGAGTCCCGTCTCGGCCATGTGTGTGTGGAGTTTGTGCATGTTCTCCCCGTGTCTCAGGGGGTTTTTTCTCCGGGTTCTCTGGTTTCCTCCCCCGGTCCAAAAACATCCCCTAGTGTCATTGTCCCTAGTGTATGAATGTGTGTGTGTGTGTGTGTGTGTGTGTGTGTGTGTGTGTGTGTGTGTGTGTGTGTGTGTGTGATTTGTGGGCATTCCATCCAGGGTGTATCCTGCCTTAATGCCCATAGACGCCTGAGACTCCCCGTGACCCGAGGGAAGATCTGGATAGATTTTATTCGGAGCGGTAAAGCGGTAGAAGATGAATGAATGAATGCATGGCCCCCCAAAACCGGTTATATCCTCCCTGGAGTGTGACGTGATTTGTACGTCATGTGCAGGTGCAATGCATCGCGTACCAACCAATAGGAATGGAATATGTTTATATCTCATCCAATCAGAATCGCATTGACTCTATCCGGATGGAGACCTTTTTTTTTGGAATGGAAAGGAATTGAAATTGGCTATTTTTAAAATGTAAGTAGGGCATGGTGGTTTAGTGGTTAGCACGTTCGCCTCACACCGCCAGGGTCCGGGTTCGATTCCCGTCTCGGCCATGTGTGTGTGGAGTTTGTGCATGTTCTCCCCGTTCCTCAGGAGTTTTTTCTCCGGGTTCTCCGGTTTCCTCCCCGGTCCAAAAACATGCACAGTAGGTTGATTGGCACATTGGAAAATTGTCCCTTAGTGTATGAATGTGTGTGTGTGTGTGTGTGTGTGTGTGTGGTGTGTGTGTTTGTAGGGGGTTGTGTCCTGTGATGGGTTGCCATTCCATCCAGGGTGTATCCTGCCTTAATGCCCATAGACGCCTGAGATAAACACAGACTCCCCGTGACCCGAGGGAAGATCGGATAAAGCGCTAGAAGATGAATGAATGAATGAATGAAAATGTAAGTACAGATTATTGCGTGAAAAAATAATGATAAGTATAAGCGAATAAGTATAAGATCGCCAATATTTCTACTTAAACAAGGTAACAAAGTATTTGCGAATGTCGTAACTCTGGAAGTATGATGAAAGTATAATCCTGACCTCCGTGAAGACGCACCGAACTCTGTTTCCTGCAGCGCACCCTCTAAAACCAGGCTTCAGGCTACGTTTTCTGCCGTCCGGGGTAATTAAAATATATTTCTTTCTTTTTCTTTTTCCTTTTTTTTTGCCATCTCAAAGCTTTTTTTTTGAAAGAGCAATATAATCCAGGGGAAAAGCAGCGCGGGACTCTCGCGTCAAGCTCCGTCCTTGAGATAAGGCTGGTGAAGGATCTTTGGTAATTAACAGGGGCTCACCTCAAGCTGGCCACCTCATTTGGTAATCCGCAGAGGAACTGAACCTGGAGCCCCGCACTCGCCGTGTTGGGGTTTTTTTTTGGTACAGGGAAGATAAGGAGGAAGATCTCTGCTTTTGTTCGAGAACAGGTTCAGAAGATTGAAAAGGGCTTATATGAGACTGTTGGGAGACAAATGCTCCTGGATTTGTGTCGCGTTATCCAGATGGAAAAGATTTGGCTTTCCATTCAAGTTTTTATCTCTCATTAAATATAATATATATATATATATATATATATATATATATATATATATATATATATAATGCATTCATTCATTCATTTTCTACCGCTTTTATCCGATCTTCACTCGGGTCACGCGCACGGTGAGTCTGTGCCTATCTCAGGCGTCTATGGGCCTTTAAGGCAGGATACATCCTGGATGGAATGCCAACCCATCGCAGGACACACACACACACACACACACACACACACACACATTCATACACTAGGGACAAATTTTCCAAGGTGCCAATCAACCTACCGTGCATGTTTTTGGACCGGGGGAGGAAACCGGAGAACCCGGAGAAAAACCTCCTGAGGCACGGGGAGAAATGCAAACTCCACACACACATGGCGGAGACGGGAATCGAACCCGGACCCTGAGGCGAACCTGCTAACCACTAAGCCACTGTGCCCCCTATATATATATATATATATATATATATATTATAATATATTTATTTATTTATTATTATTTATATATATATATATATATATATATATATATATATATATATATATATATACACACTTTCTGGTCTTTACCTTTTCATTGGAAGGGGGGGGAGGATTAACAGCCCTTATTTATCGCTTGTGTGTGTGTGTGTGTGTGTGTTGGTGTTACCGAGATATTACCACACAAATTGTACAATTTCAGTAGCTTTGTGCGCTGGTCAAATATACAGAGTATAAAACGTAACACAGAGTAAATACAGAGTATAAAACGTTTCAATTCCATAGGAACAAGGATTTAACGAGGATTTTATACATTCTGAAATGTCATGCTTTTTTTGGTGTTTTTTTTCTATCTTTGGCTCAAGGTCACCCATGAAGGACACGAACGCTGGTAGATAGAAAGATATTACTTGCTCTTACTCGTGGAGAAGCACGGTTAGGTAAAGAAATAAGACACGGTTAGGTAAAGAAATCGTGTGCGTTGGATTGTTTACATTGAAAAAGCACACGGACCCATAATGTAAAATGTGGCAATGTAAAACAATCGGAATATATCTGAATATTAGAGTGTTAGAAACGTGAAAAGTATTCATTAATGGTACATAGTGTGCGATTAATCACAAGTTAACTCGTGGTAATCATGCGATTAATCGTGATTAAATATTTTAATCGATCGACACTATCTATCTATCTATCTATCTATCTATCTATCTATCTATCTATCTATCTAACCACATATATTATATATATATATATATAATATATTTAATCACGATTTAATCACATGATTGCCACGATGTTGTTAACTTGTGATTAATCGCACAATATGTACCATAAATTAATTCTTTTCATGGCAATCATGCGATTAATCGTGATTAAATATATATATATATATATATATATATATATATATATATATCCTATATATATATATATGTGTGGATCTATCTATCTATATAGGTGGATCTATCTATCTATCTATATATTAATCGTAATTAATATTTTAATCGATTGACACTCCTTATCTATCATCTATCTATCTATCTATCGATCTATCTATTCTATCTATCTATCTATCCACATATAGATAAATATTTAATCACGTTTAATCACATGATTGCCACGAGTTAACTTGTGATTAATCGCACATTATGTACCATAAATGAATACTTTTCATGGCAATCATGCGATGTTAAATCGTGATTAAATATTTTAGTCTACTGACACTCCTATTATATCTATATATATATATATATATATATTATATATATATATATTATATATATATATATATATATATGCTACATTTTCAAATGTTTTCAATGTTTTTCCTTTTTTTTTCAATGCAGTGAAGAGCACATGTTCTACGACCGACTTTACCTGTAAGAACGGACAGTGTGTACCTGATCGCTGGAAATGCGACGGAGAGCCCGAGTGTCTGGACGGATCGGACGAGTCTGACGCTACATGCAGTAAGTGACGGGTGTCAGTGATGTGTACTGTAGAACTCACGCTCTGCTTCAGGGCCCTTTAATCATCTGTTATATTTACAGTGTAAACAAATCTGACCCTTACAATGAAATACAATCAGAATCCCACATCCTAAACATTAGGTCTTGTTCACGTCATATATTTGAGATATCATTGAAATATGATCTTAGTGACTTTAGTGCACAATATGGTCCGAAAGTTAATAAATAAATAAATAAATAAATAAATAAAAAGATGAAGAGGCACGGTGGCTTAGTGGTTAGCACGTTCGCCTCACACCGCCAGGGTCCGGGGTTCGATTCTCAGCCATGTGTGTGTGGAGTTTGTGCATGTTCTCTCCCGTGCCTCAGGGGTTTTTTTCTCCGGGTTCTCCGGTTTCCTCCCCCGGTCCAAAAACATGCACAGTAGGTTGATTGGCACCTTGGAAAATTGTCCCTAGTGTATGATTGTGTGTGTGTGGTGTGTGTGGGTGTGTGTGTGTGTGTGTGTCCTGTGATTGGGTTGGCATTCCATCCAGGGTGTATCCTGCCTTAATGCCCATAGACACCTGTGATAGAGCACAGACTCCCCGTGACCCGAGGGAAGATCGGATAAAGCAGTAGAAGATGAATGAATGAAAGAATGATAAATAATTAAATAAATAAATAAATAACCACCAATTGAGTTTTAGTTCATGAGAACTTCAAATGGTCTATTCCAGGCATTTAATATCAGGGGAAGGTGATATATATAGATATATATATATATAGATATATATATATATAATATATATATATATATATATATATATATTATATATATATATATATTCATTCATTCATTCATTCATCTTCTACCGCTATATCCGATCTTCTTACCTCGGGTCACGGGGAGGGGAAAGTCTGTGCCTATCTCAGGCGTCTATGGGCATTAAGGCAGGATACACCCTGGATGGAATGCCAACCCATCGCAGGGATATATATATATATATATATATATATATATATATATATATATATATATATATATATATATATATATTACAGGGTTGTGGAGAAACATTGTCTCGTGTACTTTTTCGGCTCTATATTGTTCGAAATGACAATAAAAGCTTCTCTGCTTGATCTGAGAATAACAGTAACTTAAATCACCACTTTTTACAAGCGTGGTGATCAGAAAAGCATCTCGGGACACACGGCGTCATGCTGTAACAGCCCTCTCCTCAACGAGGCGTCTTACAAGGTGTCATTAAAACAGGCGCTCATACGTTTCCCCCCCGCAGCAGATGTCCACAATCTGTTCCTGCCCAAAACAATGCAGCAAAGAAAAGCTCTCTCTTTAGAAGGCTCTGCAAAATGCGCGTGATCTTCAAATGTGCCGAGTC
>JACRUU010000016.1:16104323-16109323 GCA_030449085.1 Kryptopterus vitreolus
AGACTGGAATCGATCATTTAATACAACGTAAAAAGAAGCCGCTGTACCTTAATACACTTTATTAACTGGTAACTTAATGAACATAACTCGTATTATAGCAGCTATGCAATTATAACTATGTGACGCATCGTAGTTGTTTATTATTTAGACGAAGTGACGAATAGATCAACGACGTGGTTCTGTTTGGAATAAATGTAGTCGCCACAATACTTTGGATAAATGTTACAGCGTGGCTTTGGCTTGTTTAACGTCTGAAATTGCTAACCCGAAGCGTTTCCGTACGGCTGATGAAGCCACGCCCCTTTTGGAAAGGAGCTCTTCGGATTCGTCAGAGCGCAACATGTTGTATTTCGTATTTCTTCACTTCCTACAGAAATATGTGCTATTTTGCCCCGCTTCCATCCACAATATTTACGTTTTGTCCCGCCCCCGCCAAAATATACGTTATTTTGTCCCGCTCCGGTCCATAATACTTACGTTTTGTCCCGCCCCCGCCAAAATATACGTTATTTTGTCCCACTCCCACCCATAATATTTACGTTTTGTTCTTCTTCCGCCAAAATATACGTTATTTTGTCCCGCTCCCGCCCATAATATTTACGTTTTGTTCTTCTTCCGCCAAAATATACGTTATTTTGTCCCACGTTTTGTCCCCCCGCTCCCGCCCATAATATTTACGTTTTGTTCTTCTTCCGCCAAAATATACGTTATTTTGTCCCGCTCCCGCCCATAATATTTACATTTTGTCCCGCCCCCGCCAAAATGTACGTTATTTTGTCCCACTCCCGCCCACAATATTTACGTTTTGTCCCGCTCCCGCCAAAATATACGTTATTTTGTCCGACTCCCGCCCACACTATTTACGTTTTGGCCCGCTCCCGCCAAAATATACGTTATTTTGTCCCACTCCCGCCCATAATATTTACGTTTTGTCCCGCCCCCGCCAAAATATATGTTATTTTGCCCCGCTCCTGCCCAGAATATTTACGTTTTTTTCTTCTCCCGTCAAAATATATACATTATTTTGTCCCGCTCCCGCCCAGAATATTTACGTTTTATGTAAAATTACGTTTAAATTTACTTTACATTCATTCTTTTCTCATTCCTTCTTCCCGTTCTTTGTCTAAACTAATTTTTATTTTCACTCCAAATTTATTCCGTTATTAATCTAAATGATCTGCTGAATGTGTTAATGGTTCGTATCTCGACCGGATGCCGAGTCGCGGACGCCGTAATTTCTGCTGAGTCAGGAGACAAAAGGCCGCGCCGTAATGCGCATTTTCGAAGTAGTTTAGCTACTTAATTATTTTAATATTAGGGTCAGATCCGGTCAGATGCACCGGATGGGTTCAATTTCATGCTTCAGGTGGCGGTTCCCTCAAGTAATTTCCCATGTGGCCGCACTCCCCTGTGCTGCCAGCCCGCCCCAGTTGTCCTCTCCTGTCTACAATTTGGACCCTCGGCGTGGCCTGATTGGGTTTTATCAGCATCACCAGTGAATCCAGTGCATTTTCATTTCACTCCCATCACAGCTGATTTTTCTCACCGAGTAAAGTTCATTAGCTGAATGGAAAAGTTTCCCTATTACACACTCCCGCGTCTGAACATCGCATTTCCCTTATAATTCCCTTATAATTCCCTCCACTGTCCCGGGAAGATGTCCCACCGGATTTTGGAGTGTGGTAAAGTCAGGTGATGTGAGGAAGTCTGAGGTGCACTCGGTTGTTTACATTCAGCCCAAAGGTGTTCAGTAGGGTTGAGGTCCAAACCCATAAAGCAGGCCAATCGAGATCTTCTTCACCAAATCATATATTCACTCTGAGCCTCCAGGAACCGGGTTCGGATCTCCTAGATCAAGGTGTTCTGTCCATCCGTGTGCCTCGAGCTCTGTGGGAACAATTTGGCGGATTATGTATGGTAGAGACCTGGAAAAATATGTCCCTCTACCGCAAAAATATACGCTATTTTGTCCCGCCTCACGCAAAAATATACGCTATTTTGTCCCGCCTCACGCAAAAATATACGCTATTTTGTCCTGCTCCAGCAAAAATATGTTATTTTGTTCCTCCCCCTCCCACTATATTTGCGTTTTGTCCTGCTCCCGCAAAAATATACGTTATTTTGTCCCCCTCCCGACCACAATATTTACGTTTTGTCCCGCTCCCGCCACAAATATACGTTATTTTGTCCCTCTCCCGCAAAAATATATTTACGTTTTCTTCTGCTCCCGCAAAAATATACGTTATTTTGTCCCTCTCCCACCCACAGTGTTTACGTTTTGTCCCGCTCCCGCAATATGTATGTTTTGTCCCACCTTCCTCAAAAATATACGTTATTTTGTCCCGCTTGTGCAAAAATGTACGTTAATTTGTCCCACTCCTGCAGACAATATTTACGTTTTGTTCTGCTCACGCCAAAATATACGTTCTTTTGCCCCATTCCCACCCTCAATATTTACGTCTTGTCCCGCTCCTGCAAAAATATACGTTATTTTTTGGCCCCCTCCTCCCGTCAACCCGTCCCGACACAATATTTACGTTTTGTCCCGCTCCCGCAAAAATATACGTTATTTTGTCCCCCTCCCGACCACAATATTTACGTTTTGTCCCACTCCCGCCACAAATATACGTTATTTTGTCCCTCTCCCGCAAAAATATATTTACGCTTTGTTCTGCTCCCGCAAAAATATACGTTATTTTGTCCCGCTCCCACCCACAGTGTTTACGTTTTGTCCCGCTCCCGCAATATGTATGTTTTGTCCCACCTTCCTCAAAAATATACGCTATTTTTTCCCGCTCCAGCCCACAATATTTCCGTTTTATCGCTCTCCTGCAAAAAAATACATTATTTTGTCCCGCTTGTGCAAAAATATGCGTTCTTTTGCCCCACTCCCACCCTCAATATTTACGTTTTGTTCTGCTCCTGCAAAAATATACGTTATTTTGTCCCGCTTGTGCAAAAATATACGTTAATTTGTCCCACTCCTGCAGACAATATTTATGTTTGTGTTCTGCTCGCGCCAAAATATACGTTCTTTTGCCCCATTCCCACCCTCAATATTTACGTTTTGTCCCGCTCCTGCAAAAATATACGTTATTTTGTCCCGCTTGTGCAAAAATATACGTTATTTTCTCCCACTCCCGCAGACAATATTTACATTTTGTCCCACTCCTGCAAAAATATACGTTCTTTTGTCCCACTTAAGTTTGGTCTCGCTCCCTAAGAAATATACATTAATTTGTCCCTCCCCCCACAATATTTACATTTTTATCCCGTCCTCTGTATATCGTTTATTTTCAGTTTAGTTTTTAGCTGCTTTTTGCTTTTATACAGATTCACACGATTGTAATTTGTTTTTAGTATTTATTTATTTTTTTTTATATACACTAAAATCCTTTTGTAAGACGGTTTTTCCGGAGTCCCACTTGACATGTCGAGGATTTCTCACTTGACACTCTTATTGTTGTGGAAAATGCGAAAGCCAGGATCAACACGGGAGCTTTTGAGACGCGCTTATCTTCAAGACACACGTTTCGTTGTTGTGCCGAATGGAATCCATCAAGAAGTAATATCTCCTGCTCAGCTGCTCCGGCCTGTAGCATTTCCACTGAAGGACCCAAAGGGATCAAACCTTAGCTGGGATGTAATTATACACAAAGTGGCCTATTAGACATTGATTTATGTGACTTGTGATTGTTGCTTGTACTCGATGAGTGACTCGATGAGCACACTCGCGATGAAGTGCTCAGCAAGTTGGGAAGAAGCTTTCGGCACTGCAGTGTTAAAGGTCTCGGTTCCCCGGAGGTGGAATTAATTGGCGAACGGCTCGGAGACACGCGTTCACATCCACTCTGTTTATCCTCCCGGTGTCGGAGGTTTCCCGTTACAAAGCTCAGATACAAAGCCCGGGTGCCATATGTGTGTGTGTGTGTGTGTGTGTGTGTGTGTGTGTGCATCGATTCTGGATTCAGATCATGAATTATTGAGCGATGCCCATCTAATGTCACCTCTAGCAGTCTTAACGCAAATAGACAATTCAATATGTAAAAAAAGAGCGTTTCTACAATGCGGAGGGTTTTTAAAACTGAAATTCACGTCTAAATTTGATCGTAAAACGAAATGTTTCTGTTTTATCCAAGAAAATCTCGTTAAGACATTTTTTTTTATTAATTATACCAATTTGCTGGAGTTTCTCCATTATAACGGAGTTGCATCAGATTTTTTGAGGTCCTGGTATTTGTATTTATTATTTCTAGTGTTTTAGTGTGTTTTTATTAAATGGTACGCACTGTGCGCCGTTTCCTTGGCGAGCCGGTTGGGAAAGTGTCAGGATTGCGATCACAACCTACTTTTCCTAACAGGCATGGAATATTCTGGAGCCTTGTCACATGTCTGGTTGTGGAGATGCATCTGATATATGTGCTGTTGGCTGATAATTAACACGTAGAGCAAAAGGGGGGTCTTTTAATGCTGCGCTTTTTTCCCATCTTTCAAGATGCATATATACATTTATATATATATATATATATATATATATATATATATATATATATATATATATATATAAACCACCACCACCAACCAAAGCAAACCACCAAGATGCCACTAGTGAGCCCTTAAGTAAGGCCCTTAACCCATAACTGTTAAGCTGTAAGTCGCTCTGGAAAAGGGCTTCTGCCAAAACCCCAGCAGTTACGGGTCGCACAAGCCAAGTGCATTCCATAAATGAGGAGGGTTGCACAAGGCGTAAAACATGCAGCAAACCAAATATGCTGATCATAACCAATGTGGCGCCCCCTAATGGTAGACGCAGAAAGAGAAAGAAGAAGAAGAAGTAGATTAATAAATTACTAAATGCATTTGCAGATGTTTTTTAAATATATATATGTAGACAGACAGACAGACAGGTCAGATGATAGATAGATAGATAGATAGAGGATGGATGGATGGATGGATGGATGGATGGATGGATGGATGGATGGATGATGGATGGATGGATG
>JACRUU010000016.1:16111823-16116823 GCA_030449085.1 Kryptopterus vitreolus
AGTTTGTGCATGTTCTCCCCGTGCGTGCCTCAGGGGGTTTTTTTTCTCCGGGTTCTCCGGTTTCCTCCACCGGTCCAAAAATCCAAAAACATGCACGGTTAGGTTGATTGGCACCTTGGAAAATTTGTCCCTAGTGTGTTGAATGAATGTGAGTGTGTGTGTGTGTGTCCTGTGATGGGTTGGCATTCCATCCAGGGTTTGTATCCTGCCTTAATGTACTCCCATAGACGCCTGCCTTGAGATAGCCACAGACGACCCTGAGATAGACAGGACCTCCCCGTGACCCGAGGGAAGATCGGATTTTTAAAGCGCTATAGAAGATGAATGAATGAATGAATGATATGTTTGATAAATAAGCGAGGATTCCTCCCGCGCTATTTCAAACGCGAGTGTATTCATTTGAGACGTCGCTTTATTTTGACATCCAAATAACCGTCTGTTACAAAATGGCCTTTGGCAGGGAAGCGGAATAGCGTGCGCGATGCGGCGCGACTCGGAGCGCGACTGCATTTTAATGATGTGTACAAAAGAAAGTTAGCCTGGAGTAAACGCGACTGTGTGCGACGCTCACTGGAGACTTCTCCTCTGTTTACCAACGAAATGTCGCGTACGAGACCATAATTCACCATCAAAGCGAGTCTGTGTACAATAACGCCTGTCTGATCCACCACCTGAAGTGCAGACAGGCATTTTTATTATTATTATTTATTTATTTATTTATTAGAGAAATATATAGATCTCTCTCTTTTTCTCTCTCTCTCTCTCTCTCTCTCTCCCTCCCCTCTCTCTCTCTCCTTCTTTTTCTCTCTCACACTCTCATTTCTCTCTCTCTCTTCTCTCTCTCCCTCTCTCATCTCTCTTTCCTCTCTTCTCTCTATTTTCGCTTTCTCTCTCTCTTTCCTTCTCTTTCTCTTTCTCCTTCTCTTTCTCTCTCTCTCTCTCTCTTTTTTCTCCTTCTCTTCTCTCTCTTCTTCTCTCTTCTTTTCTATCTACTCTTCTCTTCTCCTCTCTTCTCTATCTCTTCTCTTTCTCTCTCTTCTCTCTTCTCTCTTCTCTTCTCTCTCTCTTTCGCTTTCTCTCTCTCTCTCTTTCTCTCCTCTTTTCCTTCGCTCTCTCTTCTCTCTTGATCTCTCTTTCTTTCTTTCTCTCTTTGTAATTTGCTTTATCTGTTCTCTCTCACTCTTACTCGTTCTCCTTGTCTCTCTCTCTCTCTCTTTCTCCTTCTCTTACTCTTTCTCCTTCTCTTTCTCTCTCTCTGTCTCTTCTTTTCCTTTCCTCTCTCTCTCTCCTCCTCTCTCTCTCTCTCTCTCTTCTCGTTTCTCTCCTCTCTCTCTCTCTCTCTCTCTTTCTCTCTCTCTATCTCTCTTTATCTACTTATCTCCCCCCACTCTCTCTCTCTCTCTCCACCCTCTCTCTCTCTCTCTCTCTCTCTCTCTCTCTCTCTCTCTCTCTCTCTCCTCCTCTCTCTCTCTCTCTCTCTCTCTCTCTCTCTCTCTCTCTTTCTCTCTCTCTTTCTCTCTCTCTCTCTCTCTCACTCTCTCACACTCTCTTTCTCTCTCTCTTTCTCTCTCACTCTCACTCTCTCTCTTGTCGGTATTATTGCGGTATTAATACTGTATGTTTACAGTATTATTGCGGTATAGTACAGTATTTGTACGGTATTGTGTATGTACTTTTTATTGCAGTGTTATTATGGTGTTTTAACTGTATTATGCGGTGTTATTTCGTATTATTACAGTATTATTGTGGTATTAGTACTTTATTATTGCAGTGTTATTATGGTGTTTTAACTGTATTATTGCGGTGTTAATACAGTATAACGATATTATTTTCTTTCCTCCTGTTGCAGCCATCACAATCTCATTAAACTCAACACATTCATATGAATAAACCCTTGAATTATTATCGTATCATTCAAAATTCCAGCGGCAAAAACGTGCCGTAACGTTCCAGCATTGCCTTCCGTTTTATTCTTTCCTAACGACGGTAGATCATCGGCGCGCGTCGTTCCTCGCCGCGTGACAGTGACTTAACGCTTCGTATTCCTGCGCTTCATTGTTTATTCAGGCCGGTGCTCAGTTTGATTATCGCAGCATTACTCATTACTGACAAAGCTGTACAACTTCGTATTAGACAAAGAAAATAGAGCCGAATCAATCACAGTTTGCTGCTATCAAACCAATACGTACTGTATGGTAAACACTATCTCTCTCTCTCTCTCTCTCTCTCTCTCTCTCTCTCTCTCTTTGTTTACTCCCTCTCTTTCAAGGAGCCCAGGTAGTTCATCAGCCATAAACAGTACATTAGCATACTGCAAGAGCCCCGTCTTGCCGGGGGGAAAGGGGTGGGGTGGGGGCGGGGGGGACCGTGACCGGAATGCCTGAAAGGCGCTCTGCCGTCTCAGTGAAATGTACAGAAGTTCTGTTTCCACATAGACACCCGGTTTATTCCGGACAGACGCAGTGTGTTATTCAGAATACACACTAGTTCACTAGGACAAGTGTCTGGATCAATATAACAGTTGATGATGGAGATTCCTCTCAAGTGTACATCACTTTATTGCACATCACTTTATTGGTGTTTTTCTTTTGCTTCCCGGTTCTGTTGTTCGGCGCTTCCGGCATGCCGAGGAATATCAAATATTTTGCCCTTTACAGAAGCCTAGGTACCTGACGCTTTTGACATCTTTTTCAAACAGGGGTTGGGGTTAAACTACGGCCTCGCTGGAGGCCCATATCCGGCCCCTTGGTCCTGAACAGAATCGCTTAAATCAAATGATATCGCCACTGCATTCATTTGAGCTTTCCCTGTAATTACATGACGTTCCACCAGGTGGCGCATTGAACACGGCGATACATTGCGTATTAACATGAATGCCTTTTATATATTTGTTGGATATGTATGCATGTGGTGTATCCTCTGCCCCGTCTGTCAAGAGTTTAAAAGTCAATGTGGCCCTGGAGCAAAAAAGTTTGCCCCCCAACACCATTTTAAAAGTTACAGGATTTGCCATTAAGATTAATGTTACTTATTGACCATAAGTTAATCACTGACCAGTACAGGCAGTGCCTCTCAGGCGTCTATGGGCATTAAGGCAGGATACACCCTGGATGGAATGCCAACCCAATTGTAGGGAATACACACACACACACACACTCATACACTAGGGATAATTTTCCAAGGTCCCAATCAACCTACCGTGCATGTTTTTGGACCAGGGGGAGGAAACCGGAGAACCCGGAGAAAAACCCCCTGAGGCACGGGGAGAACATGCACAAACTCCACACACACATGGCCGAGACGGGAATCGAACCCGGACCCTGGCTGTGTGAGACGAACGGGCTAACCACTAAACCATCATTGCCCCCCCCCCAGCATGGCATTTCTGAAACGCTATTATAGTACACGTTTTTTTTTACCTATCCTACAGAAGAATCTCGATCCCGAGTTATTTCTCATGGCAGCTTTCCGAGCCGATAAGAATCACTCCGGTCTTGTTGACCTCGGGTATTTGCAGGCTTCCCATTCGGGTCTGCATCGTGCCGGCGGAAACTGTCGATAGACGCGTCGATACGTCCGATCCGCTCCGGCCGGATTCGCCCGTGTAAACCGTCAGCCTTTCTGCTGCCGGGAAATCCACCCTAAGCTTTTCTCTGCTTCACTGACCTTCACAAGAAATGCCAACCGCACAGCATCGCGGCAGGACGTGCTATTTTAAGTGCATCGGTTATTATAGATGAGGTACTGTACATTTCTGAATGATACAGTGAGGTCCTGCCTTGCAACAAACCTTGTATCTCGGGAAGAACCCAGGTGAAAAACGAACGACTGGAAGAAAGTAGGGTGGAAATAACCGAAAGGCTGAATGTTAGACCGTGAAGATCAGAATGCTGCACCGACCCCAAACATCCATGTGGTCCAACATCAAAGCTTAATGGTTCGGAGGGGGGGGGGTTGCGTTAGAGCAGATGGAAGGTGGAAGACTTTTCCGAGCGTTAGGAATAGTGAACAAACATGCCCACCAGTCCATAATTCAACAATGCTGTGGCAAATTGGAACAGTCGACTGGAGTGTCGTCTATCATTGATGGCTTTCCCAGTCAACACACCTAAATCCTAATGAGCTGCTGGGGGAGGAATCACAAGATTCCTAGAACAACAACTACCTTAGTTGGGAGGTGGTGGCTCAAGGCATTGGGCTCTGGACCAAGAGGTTGCTGGGTCAAATCCCAGCACCACCAAGCTGCTACTAGAAGGCTAATTTGCTGTAAGTTGTAAGTGGCTCTGGATAAGGGTGTCTGTCAAATGGAGGGGGGCAATCTTTTTGGCTCAGGGGCCACATTGACATTTAACTTCTATTGTTTCACAGCAACTAAATGACCCTTTTTGTGGGGTTGAGATACAATGCAGGGAAATCCAGACATGCAGAAATGTTTCACCATAGGGGGCACGTTGACTTTTATCGGTTAGCACCTCCACAGGGTCCGGGTTCGATTCCCGTCTCGGCCATGTGTGTGTGGAGTTTGTGCATTTTCTCTCCATGCCTCAGGGGGTTTTTCTCCGGGTTCTCCGGTTTCCTCTCCTGGTCCAAAAAACATGCAGGTTGATTGGCACCTTGGAAAATTGTCCCTAGTGTATGAATGTGTGTGTGTGTGTGTGTGTGTCCTGTGATGGGTTGGCATTCCATCCAGGGTGTATCCTGCCTTAATGTCCATAGACGCCTGAGATAGACACAGACTCCCCGTGACCCGAGGGAAGATCGGATATAGCGGTAGAAGATGAATGAATGATGTCATAAGTCATATTTGATAATTATTGTATATTATTCAGGTTTGTCTTGTGACCTGTTTAATTAATTATATTAATCATAATTTGCATTAATCGTTTTTTATAAAATAAATAGGGCATTCATACCTCAGTGTTTTAAAAAATGTCAATAATGACATATATATATATATATATATAGACTATATATATATATATATATATATATATATATAT
>JACRUU010000016.1:16121823-16126823 GCA_030449085.1 Kryptopterus vitreolus
CTTAATGCCCATAGACGCCTGAGATAGACACAGACTCCCCATGACCCGAGGGAAGATCGGATAAAGCGGTAGAAGAGTATTTTGAATAAACATGCTTATGTAAGAGGACACTTATGTATCAACCAATCAGAAGGGAATCGGTTTTGTGTTGTTATCCATCACGCTACGTCAAGAGGCACATTTAGAGTAGAAGAAGCTCAGAGAGACGCACTTAAAAAATAAAGCGCATGTGCCTGTAGGTTCTTTCAGCTCGTTTACAACAAAACCAATCCGTCTAAAGTTTTCTTCAATACAGGCTCCGGGGCTCCGTCTAGTTCCTGACGCTGAAAATGGCATTTTCAAGAGCTTGTTTATAAAGCCAGACATGGACAGAGGACTCGGGGAAAGACGAGCGTCTTTCCTCAAGAGTAATAACACACTGGTTATACAAACACTTTTTTTCCTTATGTACAAAAAAATACATACATTCATTCATTCATCTTCTACCGCTTTATCCGTCTGTGTCTATCTCAGGCGTCTATGGGCATTAAGGCAGGATACACCCTGGATGGAATGCCAACCCATCACGCACACACACACATACACACACACACACACATTCAAACACTAGGGACAATTTTCCAAGGTACCAATCAACCTACCGTGCATGTTTTTGGACCGGCGGAGGAAACCGGAGAACCCGGAGAAAAACCCCCTGAGGCACGGGGAGAACATGCACAAACTCCACACACACATGGTCGAGACGGGAATCGAACCAGTACCATGGCGGTGTGAGCAGAACGTGCTAAGCCACCTGTGCCCTTTACATACATACATACATACATACATACATACATTCATTCATTCATTCATCTTCTACCGCTATTATCCGATCTTCCCTCGGGTCACGGGGAGTCTGTGTCTATCTCAGGCATCTATGGGCATTAAGGCAGGATACACCCTGGATGGAATGCCAACCCATCGCACACACACACACACACACACACACACACACACACACCCACATTCATACACTAGAGACACAATTTTCCAAGGTGCCTAATCAACCTACCGTGCATGTTTTTTCGGACCGGGGGAGGAAAACCGGAGAACCCGGAGAAAAACCCCTGAGGACACGGGGGGAGAACATGCACAAACTCCACACACAGACATGGCCGAGACGGGAATCGAACCCGGGACCCTGGAGGTGTGAGACGAACGTGCTAAGCCACAGTGCCCCTGCATAATAACCACAATGCATTTATTCCCCTTAATGAACAGCGCACAGGTGTGTGTATGTGTCTAGCGCGTGTGTGTTTTGTCACAGGTCGCCATGCAGGCATTTCTGTATCTGTGTCTTGAATTACATCATTATATTCACAGCCGTGTATTTAACGACCGAAGCCAAACCCGTCCAGATCTGCCAACGGGTTTGACGTAAAGCTAAACCTGGCATTTTTTGTTACACTCTCGATCATGTGTGTCTGTGTCTGTGTGTGTGTGTGTGTGTGTGTGTGTGTGTGTGTGTGTGTGTGTGTGTGTGTGTGTGTGTGGGGTCCAAGGTTATTGTGATCTCGCTAATCTCAGGCTTTATCTATTAGCTGTCTTGCTTCTACGGATTAAACAGCATCCACTGGAATCAATCAATACACTTTAATTCCCCTCCTTTTTTGTTACTCTATGTCTCTGACCTTTTTTTTCTTTTTTTTTTTTTTTCTTTTTTTTTTTCTTTTAAAAAAAACAAAACAAAACAGATAACGTCATATATCGACTGTCGTTCCGTGATGGACCCGGAGCATTCAGGAGGGCGCTCTTCAGGGTCCTGTTCTCTGTGGTGTACTCCTGCTTTTATGGGCTTCGGGGGTGGGGGGGGGGGGGGGTGGGGGGGGGGGGGGGGTGTGAGGCAGAAACCTACTGGTCAGAGTAAACAATCTGCGTCCACACGCGCTGACAAATCCCATTAAAAACACTCCATGTTTGATGTGTGCAGTGCCCTTGCAGGCAGAAGAATGGCATCGCATACATCAGTCCAGCGTCTTATTCACTCACCGGCAGCCTCGTGACGAATTTGTAGGGCAGATTACGAGCCTTTATCCCAGCTCGCTTTGTAATTCCAGCTTTTACCTTGGCTTATTTGGCAGGCAAAGAAAGCATGCTGCAGGCGATGTATGATTTAGAAGTGAGCGAAATATGGTTGAATTATCTAATAAAAAAATTACTTATATCAGCACGGAAGCTCTATAAAAATTGCCTTCATAAGCATGTCTATGAGTTTGGGATTAAGGATGATGTGTATAGTGTGTGCATGACTATATATATATATATATATGATATTATAGATATATATATATATATATATATATATATATATATATATATATCTATATATATATATATATATATATATCAATATAAATATATATATATATATATATATATATCAGACATTGTTTTTCAACCATATATATATATGAAACAGGCATAAAATGGTACCCCTAACAGCCCGGTCAAACGCTTCCTGTAACTGTTAGCACCTCTCACAGGTATTTTGGTTCGCCTCACGGTTTGAACCGCCAGGATGCTCCGGGTTAGACGGCCACGATTCCCGTCTCGGTCATGTGTGTGTGGAGTTTGCATGTTCTCCCCGTGCCTCAAGGAGATATGTTTTTTTCTCCGGGTTCTCCGGTTTCCTCCCGGTCCCAAATAACATGCACGGATCGTTTTGACATGGTAGGTTTGATCTTTTGGCACCATTGAGGAATCTCTTTAAAAATTTGCTCTGTTTGGAAATCAATTTTTTGTCAACAGTGTCCTAGTGTATGAATAATAGTCTTCAAATGCTCTTCAGGGCTCAGGAACCTGTGTGTGTGAGTGTGTGTGTGTGTTGTGTGTGTGTGTAGTGTGTGTGTGAGAGAGAGAGAGACTTGGGCGTATAGGACACATTGAGATAGGCACAGGCTCCCATTTGTGACCATGACACGGATTCGATGGGAATGATTTTCGGATACATTTTAAGTGGTAGAGAAGACTGGTTGAAAAACAATGAATGAATCTAATATATATATATATATATATATATATATAGTTATATATATATATATATATATATCTCATATATAGGGTATATATATATAATATATTGAAATTATATGAATATATCCAAATAGTATATCTATATATTATATAATATATATATATATATATATATATATATATATATATTCTGCTGAACTCTCAATTTTGATTGGTCAAAACATTGTATATATTTTTGTAAGGCATTATAATTACTACAGGAATAAAAGTGCAGGATAAAGTAAAGTTAATTATATACGGTTGTATTAAAATATATATAATCCTAAATAATATTATAATTCGATTCAGTATTGTCTAGCTTGCAAGAATCCAGTATAGCTTTGATGAAGAGTCTCTCTCTCTCATACACACACACACACACACACACACACACACACACACACACACCACACACAACACACACACACATTCACAGGCACAATGTCATTTCACAGAGAAAATGGAAAATGTTACTGAGAACAAGTGACATTTACAATCGATATTGCTCACCTTTCTTAACCAATCAGATTCGAGCGTTTTTTAACCAGAAAAAAATAGCAGTTTGATAGAAGCATCTGTGTTTCACACCATCCATCCATCCATCCATCCGTTCATGTTTTTTTATTATTATTCTAACAGCATTTATTGTTGTTTCATTGTATATTTTGCCCTCATACCAAAAATCTAAAGAAATAATTAATAAACCTTCTGACATCAGTGCCTATTGTTTGTATTCACATTCCATCATCGAAAACTGGAATAACATTCTGTTTTTGCATTAAAAAAATCCTATTTTATTCATTCATTCATTCATCTTCTATACCGCTTTATCCTTTATCCTTTACATTTACATTTGTGGCATTTGGCAGACGCCCTAATCCAGAGCGACTTACAACTGAGCAATTGAGGGTTAAGGGCCTTGCTCGGGGCCGACTAGTGGTAGCTTGGTGGTGGTGGTGGGGTTTGAACCTGTGATCTTCTGGTCCAGAGTCCAACACCTTAACCACTAAGCCTCCTTTAACCTTCCCTCGCTTCACGGGGAGTCTGTGTCTATCTCAGGCGTCTATGGGCATTAATGCAGGATACACCCTGGATGGAATGCCAACTCATCACACACACACACACACACACACACACACTCATATTCATACACTAGGGACAATTTTTCCAAGGTGCCAATCAACCTACCGTGCATGTTTTTGGACCGGGGGAGGAAACCGGAGAACCCGGAGAAAAAACCCCTCGAGGCACGGGGAGAAAGGGAGAACATGCACAAACTCCACACACACATATGCCGCCGAGACGGGAATCGAACCCGGAACCCTCTTATTTTATTTTGCGATTTAAAATTACAATTTTATTATTTCAATTTCTTCACAGTCCGTACAAACGTATCCCAACAGATACACATGATGCATCGTGTCCATCCGACTAAGATGTTAATAATTGAACAACGGGTTGCAAATGTATACATTAGATTAGAAATTATCCTATGAAGCTTATATCTGTTTATTATGATATTACCTGGGAAGTGATAGCCCAGTGGTTAAGGTGTTGGACTCTACACCAGAAGATCACCGGTTCAAACCCCCCTGCCACGAGGGGGAGCCCTCGAGCAAGGCCCTCAACCCTCAATTGCTCAGTTGTAAGTCGCTCTGGATAAGGGCGTCTGCCAAATGCTGCAAATGTAAATATTACCAACATGTGGTGTCACTACAAACGCAAACGTCGTAAATAAAATCTTCTAGCGCTTTATCCGATCTTCCCTCGGGTCACGGGGAGTCTGTGCCTATCTCAGGCGTCTATGGGCATTAAGGCAGGATACACCCTGGATAGAATGCCAACCCATCGCACATCACACACACACACACATTCACACACATTCATTCACACACATTCATACACTAGGGACAATTTTCCAAGGTGCCAATCAACCTACCGTGCATGTT
>JACRUU010000016.1:16131823-16171823 GCA_030449085.1 Kryptopterus vitreolus
TTTTACAAACATATCAATGCATATGTGTGTGTGTGTGTGTGTGTGTGGTGTGTGTGTGTGTGCGCGTGTGTGTGCGTGTGTGTGTGTGTGTGTGTGTGTGTGTGTGTATTGTCTAAAGAGCTGCATCCAGCACGGAATAATTTTCTCTGTTTTGCTGAAATTGATCACCAGTTTATCTCTCGCCGCTGCGGCGCCGCCGAGACGCGCGGCATGAATAATTAAACACGCTTTAAAGAAAAAAAAGAAAAGACAAACGAGAACAACAACAATCTCACACAAACAAACAGCACAAATCACAGCACACACCTACTTTTTTTATTTATCTCCTCGTTTACCAAACGGATTAGGATAAAGCAATAGGTGCAAGAGCAAAGTGGGGGGGGGGGGGGGGGGGATTGCAGCACACTGACCTGACTGCGGTAGAAGAGGTGAAGAGAAACGACAAAACCATCTGCTACGCTGTAATTATGAGTAACATCATTAATTGTGTGTGTGTGTGTGTGTGTGTGTGTGTGTGTGTGTGTGTTCCTCAGCCCTGCTTACCTGCAGACCGGATCAGTTCCAGTGCGGAGACGGCTCCTGCATTCACGGCACTAAGCAGTGTAACCACGTGCACGATTGTCCCGACTTCAGCGACGAAGCCGGCTGCATCAACAAGAGTACGTCTTATTTTACCCAGTGTTTTTTCTTTATCTCCCTTTCGAATCGAACTTCACAGACGTCCTTATCCGGAGCGACTCACAACTGAGCAATTGAGTGTTAAGGGCCTTGCTCAAGGGCCCCACTATGTGTGTGTGCTATCTCCCAGTCCAGATGCCTTAATTACTGGGCCATCACCTCCCATGAACACAAATGTTCCACAAAGCACCCTCCAAATTACAGCACTGGAACATAAACGACTCACTGAACAACTCTCGAATGAATCACTGACTCGTGACTCTTATATATTTCTATATCGATATATATGGATATATAAATATATATATATATATATTATAGGGGTTTCTTCACGGTGGCTTATATAGATATGTCCGGGTTCTATCTCGGCCATGTGTGTGTAGTTTGTATTTCTATTATGTACTGCTGTAAATTCTGCAGAAATGACGCCACTGCAGCCCTCGGGGTGAAATGCGCCGCTCATCGCTGTCATAGACTCGGTAGAAGATGAATGAAAAAATATATATATAATATTCAGAAATTGAGCAAATTTGTTTATATTGTATAGAAAATGATGTAGAAATTACGTCGAAAATTGAACGGAAACTATGTAGAAATGACCTCAGAATGTACGTAGAAATTAAAAAATTGCGTAGAAATTGCCTACAAAATTACGTCGAAATGATGCAGAAACGACGTGGGAATTTACGTAGAAATTAGAATTACATAGAACTTTGCGTAGAAATTATCGAGAAATGTGCAGATAAATTATCGAAAATTACGCAGAAATTCGTTAAAATGAAATCATGTGAAATTTGCTTAGAGGCTCCGTAGAAAATCCAGAATTCATGTAGAAATGACGTAGAATTAGTATAAATATACATATATAAATTTATACGTATAAATTAAAATAACAGACATTTGTGTAGAAATGAAATAAGTAAGTCGAGTAAGTCGAGATTGTGGGAGAAATTTAAATTGCGTAGAAATTAACATTTGAGCAGAAATGATGCGGAAAACTATGTGGAAATTACGTCAAAATGTACGTAGAAATGAAAACTACGTCGACACTTGAGTAGAAGTTCCATAGAAAATGACGTAGAAATTCTATTGAAATTGATGTAGAAAATTAGAATTATGTCGAAATTTGCATGGCAAGTACGTAGACATTTGCGTAGAAATTACGTAGAAATTTGAATTATGTCTAAATGTGCGCGGAAATGATGTAGAAAATGATGCAGAAATGACGTAGAATTTACGTCGATATTAAAATGACATACAAGTTGCGAAACCACATCAAAAATAGAAACTACATCATATAGAAAATTAGGATGGAAATGACGCGTAGAATGACGTAGAATTTACGTCGATATTAAAATGAAATGATGTCGAAATGACGCTGAGATTTGCGTATAGAAATTAAAATGACGTAGATATTTGCGTAGAAATGACGACGTAGAAATTTGCGTGACGAAAATGTAGAAAATTTACGCCGAGATTTGCGATGACGATATATTAGAAAATAACGCAGAAATGACGTAGAATTTATGTCGATATTAAAATAACATAGACAGTTGCGTAGAAACTATATCGAAAATGACGCAGAAATTATGTCGAGATTTGCATAAAAATTAAAATGATGTAGATATTTACGTAGAAACGACGTAGAAAATAATGCAGAAATGACGTAGAATTTACATCGATATTAAAATGACGTAGACAGTTGCGTAGAAACTATATCGAAATTGACACAGAAATGATGTCGAAATGACGCAGAGATTTGCGTATAGAAAATTAGGATGACGTAGATATTTGCGCAGAAACGACGTAGAAATGACGTAGAATTTATGTCAATATTAAAATGTTAATATTAAACAGTTGCGTAGAAACTGCATCGAAAATGACGCAGAAATGATGTCGAGATTTGCATAGAAACGACGTAGAAAATAACGCAGAAATGACGTAGAATTTACGTCGATATTAAAATGACATAGACAGTTGTGTAGAAACCGCATCGAAAATGACGCAGAAATGATGTCGAAATTACGCCGAGATTTGCGTATAGAAAATTAAGATGACGTAGATATTTGCGTAGAAACGACGTAGAAATGACGTAGAATTTACGTCGATATTAAAATGACATAGACAGTTGCGTAGAAACCACATTGAAAATGACGAAGAAATGATGTCGAAATGACGTCGAGATTTGCGTATAGAAATTAAGATGACGTAGATATTTGCGTAGAAACGACGTAGAAAATAATGCAGACATGACGTAGAATTTACGTCGATATCAAAATGACATAAACAGTTGCGTAGAAACCACATCGAAAATGACGCAGAAATGATGTCGAGATTTGCATAGAAACGACGTAGAAAATAACGCAGAAATGACGTAGAATTTACGTCGATATTGAAATGACATAGTTGCGTAAAAACTACATCGAAATTGACACAGAAATGATGTCGAAATGACGCCGAGATTTGCGTATAGAAATTAAGATGACGTAGATATTTGCGTAGAAACGACGTAGAAATGACGTAGAATTTACGTCGATATTAAAATGACATAAACAGTTGCGTAGAAACTCCATCGAAATTGACGCAGAAATGATGTCGAAATGACGTCGAGATTTGCGTATAGAAAATTAAGATGACGTAGATATTTACGTAGAAACAACGTAGAAAATAACGCAGAAATAACGTAGAATTTACGTCGATATTAAAATGACATAAACAGTTGCGTAGAAACTGCATCGAAAATGACGCAGAAATCACGCCGAGATTTGCGTATAGAAAAGTAAAATGACGTAGATATTTGCGTAGAAACGACGTAGAAAAAAACGCAGAAATGACGTAGAAATTTCCGTTTGTGTTTTCTCGCAGCTACGAAATGCGACGGGCCGCTGAAGTTCATGTGTAATAACGGAGAGTGTATCGACAGCAAGCGGGTGTGTGACAACGTCAAGGACTGTAAAGACTGGTCCGACGAGCCTATGAAGCAGTGCGGTAGGTATCCTAGCACACAACACACACACACACACACACACACACACACACACACACACACACACACACACACACATGGGTTATGATATTATGGATGCTTCAATTGTGAGTCATTAAAGAATCATATCACGTTTAGGAATCGATTCGTTTCTCTCGTCCTCTGTCGATGCGTTCGGTTCGAAGTTCAAGTAGAAAGATTGATTTGTTCGCTCTGCGTCGTTCAGACATCAAAGCCTCCGTTTTTTATCAGCAAACTGACTTCAGATATCAGATGAGATCCCACACCGGTGCGTCTCGTCCCTCGTCTCCGCTGCGTCTCGTCCCTCGTCTCGCCCCTCGACTCGCCCCTCGTCTCACCCCTCGACTCGCCCCTCGTCTCGCCCCTCGACTCGCCCCTCGACTCGCCCCTCGTCTCACCCCTCGTCTCCACTGCGTCTGGCCCCCACGTCTCACCCCTCGTCTCACCCCTCGTCTCCGCTGTGTCTCGCCCCTCGTCTCGCCCCTCATCTCCGATGTGTCTCGTCCCTAGTTTCCGCTGCGTCTCGCCCCTCGTCTCCGCTGCGTCTCACCCCTCGTCTCCGCTGCGTCTCACCCCTCGTCTCCGCTGCGTCTCACCCCTCGTCTCGCCTGTCATCTCCGGTGTGTCTCGCCCCTTGTCTCCGCTGCATCTCGCCCCTCGTCTCGCCCCTCGTCTCCGCTGCGTCTCACCCCTCATCTTGCCCCTTGTCTCGCCCCTCATCTCGTCCCTCGTCTCGCCCTTCGTCTCTCCCCCCGTCTTCCCCTTCGTCTCTCCCCCCTGTCTTCCCCCTCGTCTCGCCCCTCGTCTCGCCCCTTGTCTCCGCTGCGTCTTCTGTAGCCAAGGATGTTCATTTGAGGATATATGACATTTCCAAAATGCCAGCTTGTGTTTGTAAATGTTCCCGCCAAAAGCTGAGCTTGTCCCAAATTGTGAGGATCTGAGATGCAATTTCCAAAAGCTCCAGCTTTGCTCTCCTAAATCTCCTCTCTCTGAAAATGCTCTCTCTCAGAGATCTCTATCTCTCAGAAAGATCTCTAGAAGAGAGAAAAGAAGATCTCTCTTTCTCTGCCTCTCTCTCTCTCCCTCTCTCCCTCTCCATTTCTCTCTCTCTCTCTCTCCACCTCTCTCTCTTTCTCTGCCTCTCTGTCTCTCTCTCCCTCCCTCTCTCCCTCTCTGTCTCTCCCTCTCTGTCTCTCCCTCTCTCTCTCCCTCTCTCTCTCCGGTGGCTTATCGTCACTATGAATCTTTAATGCAAAACAAGGGGAGCGGCTGCTGTTGAAGCGGGTGTTAATTTCCCCAAGGTGCGGCCGCTCTTGCTCTCTCTCTTTCTCTCTCTCTCTTTCTCTCTCTCTCTTTCTCTCTCTATCCACCCTGCAAATGAGATTAGATGGAGCACCTGCTGCCTTTGCCACACCCCGCCAGCTTCGAGTGCACGCTGGGCGACTCCAGATTCGTCCGGGGCGTATGAACAATGCGTGTCACCTTCAGCATATCCGCGCTCGTGTGCAATTATTCCTCTTTTGTCAAAGTGATATTTCACCCCACAAAAGGGTCTCTCATGTTCAATGCACAAAATACAGGTATGACAGGTCGTCCCAGCGGTACCGTGTAGACAGTTAATAACGCAAATTCACTTTAACGCCAATAATGTTATTAAGGCGTTATAACGCAGTGTGCATTACTATGTGAGTGATCTGCTCTTTCACTCTGCGTCGTGTCCTGCGAATGAATGAAACCCCAACAACAAAAAAGAAGAAATGAATAAATCGCATTCCCAAATCCGTATTAGGCAATAAAGCGCATCGCATTCCCAAATCTGTATTATGGAATAAAGCGCATCGCATTCCCAAGTCTATATTATGGAAGGGCAATGCCAAATCCTTATTATGGATGCACAGTGAATTCCCGAATCCCTATTAAGGAATAAAGCTCATTGCATTCCCAAATCTGTATTATGGAAGAAAGCGCATCACATTCCCAAATCCATATTACGGAATAAAGCTCATTGCAATTCCCAAGTCTATATTATGGAAGGGCAATGCCAAATCCTTATTATGGATGCACAGTGAATTCCCGAATCCGTATTAAGGAATAAAGCACATTGCATTCCCAAATCTGTATTACGCAATAAAGCTCATTGCATTCCCAAATCCATATAATGGAAGCACACTGTATTCCCAAATCTGTATTACGGAAGCACACTGTATTCCCAAATCTGTATTACGGAAGCACACTGTATTCCCAAATCCGTATTACGGAAGCGTAATGCAACAGATGTCAGAAATGTCATATTTGCATTCTTGTGTGCGTTTGTGGATTTATAAGAGTCTGTCATGCGTGTGGGTCCAGGCTTTCGAAAGTGAGATCTAATGATGTTTTTAAATAAAAAAAACAACAAGTAAATAAAAATGGAATTTTAAGCACCATGAAAATTACATGTAACAGGGTTTATTTATTTATTTATTTATTTATTTTACTGCAAATGTCAGTAATTATGCCTAAATGACAAATCATGCAGCATTTTTTTTGTTTTGTTTTTTTTTGTGTGTGTGTGGGGGGGGGGGGGGGGATAGCCATTAATACGGAACAATAATAATGTCATGTGATTGGAGGAAGTTTTATTTATTTATTTATTTATTTATCTTCCCGTATTTCAGATATGAACTCTTAATAGAGAAGGATCATTGTGTATTAATGCGAATGGTCCGTTAATGGCATCCTGAATAACTCCACATTGTGAAGCCACTAATTGATATTTTTAGAAAATATGTCACTCGAGATGGTTAGCACGTTCGCCTCACACCGCCAGGGTCCGGGTTCGATTCCCGTCTCGGCCATGTGTGTGTGGAGTTTGTGCATGTGTTCTCCCCGTGCCTCAGGGGGTTTTTTTCTCCGGGTTCTCCGGTTTCCTCCGCGGTCCAAAAAACATGCACGGTAGGTTGATTAGCACCTTGGAAAATTGTCCTTAGTGTGTGTGTGTGTGTGTGTGTGTGTGTGTGTGTGTGTGTGTGTGTGTGTGTGTGTGTGTGTGTGTCCTGCGATGGGTTTGGCATTCCATCCAGGGTGTATCCTGCCTTAATACCCATAGACGCCTGAGATAGACACAGACTCCCCGTGACCCGAGGGAAGATCGGATAAAGCGGTTGGGGGGATAGAAGAGATAGGGTGGGAAGAATGAATGAATGAATGAATGAATGAATGTCACTGGAGAGAGACTTCAAATGGATTTTAAACAGCTACTATTTACAGATCATACTGGAAGTGCTGGCGTTGAACCTGGCTTTAAAGCGAATAGAGCTTTAAGCCACGCCCACTTCAGTTTAAAAGCACAGCCGTCCAGACGACTAAAGAGGCGGAGCCTGTGTAAGTGCATTGCATCCATAAGCACATACTCATCTACGTGTCGTAATTCATTCCGCTGCTTTGCACTCAGTCATCCGTACGCCGACACGAGTCGGGCTAATTACTGTGTACATCTCCCTGATTGTGAAAGCTTCTTGAGCTTGTTATGATAATGGGCATACTTAGCATTTCTGCTGCAGGAAGTGGAATTTATTTTGGTTTCAAAGAAATTAGAAAGTGAGTTTTTTTTTTTTGGGGGGGGGGGGTGGGGGGGGGGGGGGTGGAGGATTGTGATCCGTGCTGCTCTTCCTCCCCGCTGTGAAAGCTTCCTGACGAGCACCCAAGATTGCTCAGATGTCTTCTGCATGTCATTACAGCTACTTTTTCACTACAATCAGGCGCATTATCATGTCCTTCGTTTCTCAGCGTTTAAGATAAGTCTCTCTCCTTTGCCGTGCGAGGGCAAGCAGGGGAGATTTGACTCGGGGGGGGGGGGGGGGGGGGGGGACTTTTTTTTTTACACGACTTCAACTCTTCCGTCTTTTCTTCACCGCAGGCCTGAACGAATGCGCCAGTAATAACGGGGGTTGCTCACACATATGCAGGGATCGGCGGATCGGCTACGAGTGCGATTGTCCCTCGGGTTACACGTTGCTGGATTTGAGGACTTGCGGAGGTAAATATTTCTCTTCATTAAACTGTTTTGAAGCATTATACGCTTTTTTTTCCTCCCGTTCGTGTTACGAAGGTTACTAAAGGTGTTACGAAGGTTAATAATAGTGTTACGAAGGTTAATAATAGTGTTACGAAGGTTAATAATAGTGATAATAGTGTTACGAAGGTTATTAATAGTGTTACGAAGGTTACTAATAGTGTTACAAACTGTTACTAATAGTGTAACGAAGGTTACTAATAGTGTTACGAAGGTTACTAATAGTGTTACGAAGGTTAATAATAGTGTTACGAAGGTTAATAATAGTGTTACAAAGGTTAATAATGGTGTTACAAACTGTTACTAATAGTGTTACAAACTGTTACTAATGGTGTTACAAAGGTTAATAATAGTGTTACGAAGGTTACTAATAGTGTTACGAAGGTTAATAATAGTGTTACGAAGGTTAATAATAGTGTTACAAACTGTTACTAATAGTGTTACGAAAGTTACTAATAGTGTTACAAAGGTTACTAATAGTGTTACGAAGGTTACTAATAGTGTTACAAAGGTTAATAATAGTGTTACGAAGGTTACTAATAGTGTTAGAAAGGTTACTAATAGTGTTACGAAGGTTACTAATAGATTACCAATGGCCCTATTCAAAATGTAATGAGTAGCGTCACTTTTCAATGACTTTATAAAAGGAAAGCAACCGATTACATTTTGATTACTTTCGTTTGTCCACTAGGGGTGCGCTTTAAGTCAACATGCCATGAAAAAAGTTTCCAAAAAAGAAAATCGGTTCTATTTTTCTAAATCACGCCGTCGTCAAAAGCGCCGATTTGATGAGTAATCATTTTCATAAGTAATTTTATTACACATTTTATCTCAGTGACGGGAATGAATTACTATTAGGTTTGTTTTGTAATTAAATTAGGTAACGCCGTTACATAATGGGTATAATAAGGGATTTAAATGAAAACATATTTACAAAGCATCTGTGTAGTTGATATAGAGGTTATTCCAAGATGAAAATGCATAATATAATAATTATTTGATTTTTTTTTCATGCAGTTTGTGTTTAACTTCTTTAACGTTGTTTTTTTTTTTCTTTTTCTTCCCCAGACGTAGACGAGTGCGAGAACTCGGACACCTGCAGTCAAATTTGCGTCAACTACAAGGGTTCCTATAAGTGCGAATGCTACGAGGGTTTTGAAATGGATCCTGTTTCCAGCACATGCAAGGCTGTCGGTAAGTCTGACGTTAGGAATTAAGTCCGATAAATCCGATTTTCGGATTTATTCACTGAGCGTTTTCTACATTTCCCACAATAAAATGCGACATGATAAATGTTTGTTTTTTCAAGTAAAAAAAAAGTCGATTTTGAGGGACGTGTAAATACAGTCAAAAGCAAATAAACAATGTAGTGTTTAAGCGCCTGGTCCGGCAGGATGACTTTAATAAATACAATCTGACTTTAATCTGATCAAAATAAATGAATATCAAAAAACAAATAAATACATATCAAAATAAATAAATACATTCATATAAAAAAAGGTCAAAATAAATAAAGACATATCAAAATAAATAAGTACATAAATAAATAAACACAGTCTTTAAAACTGTCAGTCTGATCAAAGTAAATAAATACATTAATATCAAAAAATAAAGAAAGAAATATCAAAATAAATAAGTACACGAATAAATAAACATGAGCCTTTAAAACTGTCAGTCTGATTAAAATAAATGAACACGTAAATAAATAAGCACGAGTCTTTAAAACTGTCAGTCTGATCAAAATAAATGAATACATATCAAAATAAACAAATGCGTAAATAAATAAACATAGTCATATAGTGAATATAGTGAAATAAAATCATGAAAATAGTATGTGGATTCGAAATCAAACCAATGAAAAGGCAAAACATAATGACAAAGAAATGTCAGGGAGACGTGGTGTCTGTCCGTCATCCTGACATGGACACGGGTAAACAGGAAGCATAAACACTATACACATATACTGAAACAGCAGGTATAACATTCTGTGCATTTTTACATAAAGAAACTATATATTATAAACTATATTATTCTATACATAAATACTATACTATACATAAATAAACTATACTAAACTATGTATGTTTTTTAAGGGTTTGAAACGTTTTTTCTTAGAGTGTTAACTTAAAGCGCCACCTAGTGGTACAAATGAAAGTAATCACTCACTTTACTTTTATACAGTCATTGAAAAGTGACACATTTTGAATAGGATCATTTGTATATCATTAATATATAATATATAATATATAATAACCTAGAATTAATATAATAATAATGATAATCACATCCTTTTTTTTTTTACATTTATAAATGTAAAAAAAACATTTATCTATTTAACTGGGGCTCCAAAAAAAAGAGGCGTTATTATTATTTTTTTCTTCATGAATCGTATTTCATAACATTACATGGTGAATTTCCCTCTGGAATGAATAAAATGATTTAGCAATCTATTGCAATATAATGAGGAATGTATTAAGAGTATAACAGATGTACGAATTTGCTTAATTGCATTTTATCCGCATAAAAAAAAAAAAAAAAATATATATATATATATATATATATATATATATATATATATATATATATATATATATTGTGGTTTAGTGGTTAGCACGTTCGCCTCACACCACCAGGGTCCGGGTTCGATTCCCGTCTCGGCCATGTGTGTGTGGAGTTTTCATGTTCTCCCCAGTGCCTCAGGGGGTTTTTTCTCCGGGTTCTTCTCCGGTTTCCTCTCCCGGTCCAAAAAACATGCACGGTAGGTTGATTGGCACCTTGGAAAATTGTCCCTAGTGTATGAATATGTGTGTGTGTGTGTGTGTGTGTGTGTGTGTGTGTGTGTGTGTGTGTGTGTGGTGTGTGTGTGCGCCTTGCGATGGGTTGGCATTCCATCCAGGGTGTATCCTGCCTTAATGCCCATAGACGCCTGAGATAGACACAGACTGACCCGAGGGAAGATCGGATATAGCAGTAGAAGATGAATGAATGAATGAATGAATATATATATATATATATATATATATATATATATATATATGTATATATATGTATGTATATATATATAGTATATATATATATATATATATATATATATATATATATATGATATATGATATATGATAACCACTTGCATGTGCATGAAAATGCACTTCTGTCGATTTGTATTGTTGACTATTTGTAAATAAATTACAAGGCGCCACTAAATCGTCTATAATTCCAGCGCGAAATGAGTTTTTTTTTCCAGCTAGTTTTTAATCGAGTCTTTAATATTCCGATACCGAGCGTTCTTTATTTAGCTGTAGTAGAGGCAGAGAGGTCTGTAAAGTGCTAGTCATCATTCTTACATCTCATGAAGTAACTAAAGCCATCACTAATAATGAGGTGGGGGGGGGAGGGGGGGGGGAGGGGGGGGAGGGGGCGGGATGCAATAATTGGTTCCGCTTAGCTTTAAATGGTGTGAAAATCGCATTGATTATTGCGCTCGCCGGCAAATGAGTCTTTATTACCTCTCAGGAAGCAATAAGCCACAGTAGTCAAGACGTGGCGTGTGCGATTCGAGCCTCGCTGCTTTCTTACGGAAGCGTTTATTTATTTATTTATTTATTCATTTTTAAAATGGCTGGTGATGTAGGAGAGCGAGAGGGTATTATTAGCCGAGCACAATGTTTAAATATAATGTGGTTTGTGTAGCGGTTTGTGTAGGGCGATGTTGCCTCGCTGAAGGTAACCTTAGTGTTCTTAAGCGAACTGGCACGACAAGAAAATTCCCAAGTCTCCTCTTTCGCTTTCGTCAATAGGGGATTATCATCGCGCACATTGCGAGCGAGAAAACACTCCGCCTCGGGATGAACAGCGTGGAGACGATTTCCTGGCTTTGGAAGACGTTCCATTTTACTTCTTGCATGAGTGGTTGTGTGTTTATTTGTTTTTGTGTGTGTAAATATATCTTTACGGTATACTTAAGGAGGAGCTACAGTGGTTTAGTGGTTAGCACGTTCGCCTCACACCGCCAGGGTCCGGGTTCGATTCCCGTCTCGGCCATGTGTGTGTGGAGTTTGTGCATGTTCTCCCCGTGCCTCAGGGGGTTTTTCTCCGGGTTCTCCGGTTTCCTCCACCCGGTCCAAAAACATGCACGGTAGGTTGATTGGCACCTTGGAAAATTGTCCCTAGTGTATGAATGTGTGTGTGTATGTGTGTGTGTGTGTGTGTGTGATGGGTTGGCATTCCATCCAGGGTGTATCCTGCCTTAATGCCCATAGACGCCTGAGATAGACACAGACTCCCCGTGACCCGAGGGAAGATCGGATAAAGCGGTAGAAGATGAATGAATGAATGCTTTTGGTAAACACACACACACACACACACACACACACACACACACACACACACACACTAGGGACAATTTTCCAAGGTGCCAATCAACCTACCGTGCATGTTTTTGGACCGGGGAGGAAACCGGAGAACCTGGAGAAAAACTCCTCTGAGAAAACCTCGCGAGGCGGAGAGGCACGGGGAGAACATGCACAAACTCCACACACACATGGCCGAGACGGGAATCAAACCCGGACCCTGGCAGTGTGAGGCGAACGTGCTAACCACTAAACCACCGTAACCCCTCCTTAAGAAGGCTTTCACCTTCTGTCTTCACATCCTCCTCTTTCCTCTTGCTCAGCATTCTTCTCTCCTTTGTCCCCGTGTCCTTCTTCTTCACATGTCCAAACCATCTCAGTCTCACCTCCATCACCTCGTCTCCAAAACATTCTACATGCACCATCCCTCCGGCTGCTCCGCTTAGCTTCATCTCTGATCAATATTGGGCAGAAATTCCAATATATTTGGCTCTTCTCCAGAGCCTTTTATTTACACACCTGAGCAGTCACGGGGATTGAGGGCCATGCTCAAGGGCCCGGCAAGTGGCAGCTTGGCATTGTTCGGATTTAAACTTCTGTTTAGAAACTCCTGTTATTCACTGAGCTGCCACATCCCCAGAGTTCCTTCAGCGTCTTCCAGACGTTTCACACTACGGCAGGGCGAGACACGTCCACTTCACCCCCAAGTGCTCCTTTATAGTCAACGGCCCGCATTTAAAGTGCGAAATTGATTGCCAACTCGCATGCAGTGGTGAGGAAATCAACAAGGGTCGGCCGGCGCATGCGACGTCTTCTCCGAAGCGATGATCAGATTGACGAGATGTGACGGGTGATGTAATGTTTGCAGACACGAGACATGGTGGATGTTTAAAGGGTGGCACTCGAAATCACTAAATCTGAAAAGACTGGCGTGCGAGAGTTTGGCTCGGTGTGTTTCGTTCGTTTCATTCGGTCTTGCTGGCAATCTCAGGACCCGTGGGGTTTTAGGTAGTTAAAGTTAACGTGTTATTAACTCAAATTCACTTTAACGGCACTCATTTTGCGAAACCCGAACGACAAATAATTGAAAAAAGAGCAAATAAAGAATAAAGAAACGTTCAGTGCATCCACTTCCTAAATTTCCCCCAATGACGCCCCCTAGCTGCGCATTCACAACAGGTACGATCTCCTCACTATATTAGCGTATATTACCGTACGGAACCTTACGCAAGCGCATCGCATTCCCAAATCCGTATTACGCAATAAAGCGCATTTTTACTGAACGCAATAAAGCGCTTCCGTATAACCTAAACACCGTATCACCAGTTTATATGGAAAAGCAACCGGAACACAATTCTTAAAGGAGCCACGTCCCATATTTTACAATTCAAACAACCAGTAAACAAAGTAACGTTGAAAGTAGCAAGACATTCATATTAAAAGAATCATTTTTACGGGTAAAATAAATAATAAACTAGACATGGGATATTTCCGGAAGAAAATGGGCGCGACCCCTTAGAGCCTGGTGCGTTTAATATTTTAATACTTCAAAATGTTAGTTCGTTCGGAGAGACGAGTGTTTAGACACCAAAAAACGCCCATTTTGGGGTGTTTTTTCAGGAGGGGGCGGGGCCAGTGACGCACGTGACAGCAAATTATCCAGTGTCTGACTCCCTTCGATGTGACGAGTGTTTAGACATGTCACATGACCCTGTTTTCACGTTTGCTGCCATGTGATGCAATGCGTATGCAATATGTTCGCGACCTACTCCATCTCACCTACGAGTGGATATGTCAAATGTGCATGTCGCACGAAATATCGGCCCCATTCGTTTAATATGGGAAAAAATTCCCGCTTTTTGACAGTATAGTGTCCCCCGTCACTATAGTGGGGTTGCTAGGACCCTACACAGACCACAGGGTAAGCGCCCCCTGCTGGGCACCATCTTCCAAAGCAGCAACCTAGTTTTGTGTTTAGCTTCAGCGGGCTAACCAGTCTTAGTCTACAGCGTGATTATAGAATCAGGTGGAAAGCTAATAGAAATACAAGCTATTTTGTCGCTCCACCTCTACTCCTAAACCCACCACGCGACCTGTATAAACCAATTCCGACGCGCTCCTCATTATAGATATCTCTTTAATAGCGTAAAATGAATTAGGCCTCTCATCCGTGCGCTTTTTTCCGAGAGCCCATTCTGCAGAGGCGAGGTAAAAGATAAGAGACTCGTGCTTTTGATGCACACAGCCTGCTTTCCAAAACCCATTTAACAGACACAACAGCCTAATATGACCTCTGGATACCTGCTATGACTCGAAAGCAGAGATCAGTGCATTATTGGAAACAGTATGCACGCATTGTTTATACTTGGTTGGTTTGAAAAAGATCGCCAGAGCCTCGGGTATCAAGCTTTAATATATATATGTGTGTGTGTGTGTGTGTGTGTGTGTGTGTGGTGTGTGTGGTGTATTTATTTTTATTTTATTTAGTTATTTATTTTTATATATATATATATATATATATATTAATATATATATAATAGATAGTTTTAATCTATCAATTAATTTATATATATATATATAGTATATTATATTATATATATATATATATGTATGTATATATATGATCCTTATTTCCCTATACATGATCCTTATTTCTCCCTGTTTTCCCCGGTTTGATCCCGAACCCCTTCCCGTGTCGGAGTGGGTTTCCCGATACATACACACAAAAAAAAACGCAAAATGCTCTTACCCAAGTATTCTTTTATTCATTCATTCATTCATTCATTCATCTTCTAGCGCTTTATCCTGATCTTCCCTTTGGGTCACGGGGAGTCTGTGTCTATCTCAGGCGTCTATGGGCATTAAGGCAGGATACACCCTGGATGGAATGCCAAAACCCATCACACAACACACACACTCACACACACACTCACAGTCATAGTCCTGGAGGAGGAAACCGGAGGGCACGGGGAGAAAACATGCACAAACTCACACACACACACATGACCGAGATGGGAATCGAACCCGGAACCCTGGCGGTGTGAGGCGAACGTGCTAACCACTAAACCACCGTGCCCCTTAATACAATATATATATATATATATAGATATATATAATATATAAATATTTATATGACCAATAAGTGTTATTCTCTTAGGGCAGTAGGATTGACCCTGAATACCGACCAGTCCATGTTGCATGCGTTCATACGGTCATGCATCCACACGGTTTTTGTGTAGGCAGAACTTTTGTGTAACACTAAAAGGAATCTCCGAACGACACAACCTTCCCGCCGGCATCCGATATTTAACTAATGATGTGGAGGCAGCCGAGTCATTTCCTCTCTCTGTCAGAAGGAACAGATAAAGGGGGAGGGGAAAAAAAATCCTTCTTTGCTCTCTAACAAACGCAAGACAGCCGGCAGAATGAAAGATTAGCAATCAAAGCGTGTGAACAGATGCGAGAGAGGTTAAACTCCGCTCAGCGGTTGCCTTATCACCAGCCGGCGGATCCGCACTTCAAAGTGCTCGTTGCGTCCCGCTATCAATCCCCCACATTATGTTCATCATTTTCCGCCCTGACCTTCCGCAGTTTCATCACGAGTATCACTGCTGACCTCTGACCAGCGCTGGCTTTTTGACGGAGTTTATTACCGAGAAACTTGCTGATTCGAAAGACGGGATAAAAGGAAGGAATTTATGACAGTGTCACACGTGTCAAAGTCGAGGCACGAATTTGGTCCGCCACGTCATTTTATGTGGCCCTCAAGAAGTGTATGATTGTATTAAAGCCTTACATCATAGGTGTCAATTAAGATTTAGTGTAATTATATTTAGCCCTCAAGGCTATACCAAACGACTACTAGACCTGGCCCGCCGGTGTTATACAGCGCATTCATTCATCACTAATACTACAAATCCCATAATGCCTTGCTGTTGTTTTGGCGCGTCATTCAGGACAGGTCCCGGAAACGCCCTCTCCTCTGTGACATAAGTCGTAGCGAGTGAGTGCACGGTAGGAATGGAGGGGGCTGGTAGGCTTCGTCCATGGCCAGACCACGATAGATTTATTATTGTTATTTTATTTTTAAAATGTTTATTTATTATTATTTAAATTTTATTGAATGAATGAAGGGGGCACGGTGGTTTAGTGGTTAGCACGTTCACTTCACACCACCAGGGTCCGGGTTCGATTCCCGTCTCGGCCATGTGTGTGTGTGGAGTTTGTGCATGTTCTCCCCGTGCCTCAGGAGGTTTTTCTCCGGGTGGTCCGGTTTCCTCCCCCGGTCCAAAAACATGCACGGTAGGTTGATAGGCACTTTGGAAAATTGTCCCTAGTGTGTTAATGTGAATGTGTGTGTGTGTGTGTTTGTGTGTGATGGGTTGGCATTCCATCCAGGGTGTATCCTGCCTTAATGCCCATAGACGCCTGAGATAGACACAGACTCCCCGTGACCCGAGGGAAGATCGGATAAAGCGCTAGAAGATGAATGAATGATGAATGATTTTGCATATCTGGACTATTAAGTAATATATTGTATAGTAATAAGTGTTGCTTGATCCATATTATTCAATGTTAAAGCACATCTTGTTTGGGTCGATATTCAAAGGTTCGTTTGTTCAATGCTGACCCGCGACTTTTACATTTCAAGTTTTACATTTTGGCCCACTGTGTATTTGAGTTTGCCTTACATTGACAATAAACTACATCTCCCTCAATGCATGCGACTGTGTTGCCCTCGAAATGACTCCATCCCGCCACTAGAGTGCAGCGTATCTAACATCGCAGAAATGTATCATAAGCGAAAGATTGATGCAGACGGAGAAAGAGCGAAAGTGATCCGAGGAGAAAAAAGCGCTGGGTGTGTTTTGTGTTATGAGGGGGCGTCGCTCATCAAACACTATATACTGTCTTATAGGTATAGGTGTATATCGAGATATGTCGACGGAAGTAGAATCAAGGAACGGGTGAATAGAGAATGGGCAGGGGGGAAAAAAAGAGAAAAGAATGGAAGATAGAGATATTTAGAATTGAAGAGGAGAAGAAATGGCAAAAGGGGAAAATGATTATGAATAGAGATAGAGGTGTGGGGAAAGAGGGAGGATAAGATGCGCCGTTGGAGAACCAAAAAGAAAAAGTGATTAATAGAGAGATAGGATGGGAAGCGTGATGGCTGGAACGAGGAACGAATAGATGATGGAGAGATAGGTAAAGGAAATCGAAAGCAATAAGGTGAATGAAAACGGAATCCTGGACGACTTCGAGGCCGTAATTACATTATGCGGCGATTGATTGACGGATGCCGCCGCCCACCCCCTCCCTCCCTCCCTCCCTCCCTGTTCCCTGATGACGTGCATCCAGTCCTTTTTCCAGAGATGCAGCCTTCTCCAAAACTTGGGTTGTCCTTGTCCTCTTTGGTCCGGATGAGACCCCTTCCGTATGAATCAGTCTTTAAATGCAATCCCATCCATCTGCTTCTGCCCATTATGGCGAACTTGTCGTGAGGGTCTTCCTCGCCACACTCCATTTTAAATGATCCCGCAGTGTAAATTAGCTTGTGGAGTGAATGATGGAGTTTCAGCCACTTACTGATCCAACGCCGTCCTGTGATTCGATTCCTGTTTGTGGTAGCGACGATGCTACACCCTTTCTCGATTTTTCAGATTCTCGAATCGTTATGCAGTTGATGATGATAGATGTAAAGTCTTTATTTTTGTTACGCTTTTATTAGCCTCATCTGGTCTCAGCTCTTTTTTTACCCAATCATTCAATTGACCTTTTTTCCCGGCTCCTCCCTCCATCCCTCTTCTATCTATCTCCTGAATAAAATATTAGAAGTTGGCACCTACACATCATTGCATTCATTGTTTTTATTCGATTTGTATATACTTTTTTGGAATCCAGTTTGTACAAGGCTGCTGTTCGACTGCTTTGCACTGCAGAGGAAGGAAATGTTTGTGGATCTCCGAGAAGCTTGCGTGAGATCACAGGCTGATCTATGAACAGCTTACTCAGGAAGGCAGGAAGAACGAGTAGAGTGGCGATTATAAGCCTCGCTCATCTCTTTTCCATCGCTGCCAGGCCTGAATGCGCTCGGCATTCCTCCGCCCGTCGCGAGGAATCTGTTTTCCCTCTCTTCCTTCCTTCTCCTCTTTCGTTCCACCTTCACTTTTTACCGATTCCCACCGGCAGACCTGCATTTACATTACAACAGCATTCGGCAGACGCCTTTATCCAGAGCGACTGAGTCGCAATTGCTCAATTAAGGGCCTCTCTCAAGGGCCACACTAGTGGCTGCTCGGTGATAGTGATGGGATTTGATCCTGCAATCTTCCGGTTCACATCACAAGTACACATTTAGCATATTAGCCTTCACGGCGGTGTTTAAAAACAAGAAAATATAAAAATGAGATGCTATACAGATATATAAATCTCTCCCTTTAATTAAATTATTTAATGCGTATTTCAAATGATGAAATGACTCTTTTAATAATAAAGTTAATTTCATTTTTATTTCAACTTGGGTTAAATACGGTACGTGGCTCCTTTAAGAATTATGTTCCGGTTTTGGTTGCTTTCTATATAAGCTGGTGATACGTTTATAGTGAGGAGCTCCTACCTGCTGTGAATGCGCAGATAGTAGGCGTAATTAGGAGGAATTTAGGAATCGTGCGTGGAATGCACGTTGCTGGGTTTATTGTTAATAAAACACATTGTTTATATTCAAATTAACATAACAAGCTGTAAACGAGGGCCGAGGAGATGCTGGAATTATCTGGGAAGGACACGGACTGACGTTTCGTCTCGAGTGTCTTTGGTTCCCGGGTCACCAACACGACGCAGGGCGAAGGAGCAGATCACTCACATAGTAACGCACACTGCGTTAATCACATGTTAATAACGTTAGTGGCGTTAAAGCGAATTTGCGCTTTAACTTTGACGGCCATGTTAGCTAGGGAACATCCTGTACGTCTTCTTTTTCTTCATTCATTCATTCATCTTCTACCGCTTTATCCGATCTTCCCTCGGGTCACGGGGAGCCTGTGCCTATCTCAGGCGTCTATGGGCATTAAGGCAGGATACACCCTGGATGGAATGCCAACCCCTCACACACACACACACACACACACACACATTCATACACCAGGGACAATTTTCCAAGGTGCCAATCAACCTACCGTGCATGTTTTTGGACCAGGGGGAGGAAACCCGGAGAACCCGGAGAAAAACCCCCTGAGACACGGGGAGAACATGCACAAACTCCACACACACATGGCCGAGACGGGAATCGAACCCGGACCCTGGCGGTGTGAGGCGAACGTGCTAACCACTAAACCACCGTAGCCCTCTCTTCTTTTTCTTTTCCTTTCTAATTCTTTAGCATTTCACATTCGCTTTTTCTTCCACTGTCTTTATCCATCAAAGACCTTTGTACTGATCCTCGGGTATCCGGATGGTCATTAGAGACAATGGTTTCTCCAGAACCAACGTGTGTTTGTCCCTTTTTAAAAGTGAATTTTCTATAGTGGAATTTCTGCAGCTGTCTGCTTTCGAGTCATCAAAAATGCACTGATTTCACTTTCCTGGAGGCACACACACACACACACACACACACACACACACACACACACACACACACACACACACACACACTGCAAGCTAATTGCCTCGAGACACTGCAGCTCTGTGTCATGCCCACACGCACTCACCCTATACGAACTCGGATAAAAACAAGGGTTTTGTCCATTTAATGCGATTTAATGGCGGAGAAATATAACGATTGTAATGAGTTTGTCCCGGTGTCTCATTTGCATGAAATAGCACACGGATCAAGCAAAGTAAAGGGTTCAGGGACAAGTATATTGAAAAGATCTACATATACGTATGTACATGTACAACGCTACATGTTTATTATATCGGCGAGTGTGGATATAAGAATGTCGCGAAGATGCCACGTCTATACGCTAGAATATGAAGGATAAGAATATAAGATGCGGTTTTCTCCACGCAGGTCAAAGTCCGTACCTGATGTTCACCAACCGTCACGAGATCCGGCGCATTGATCTGGTGAGGAGGGACTACAAGCAGGTGGCGCCAACCCTGAAAAACGCCGTGGCGCTGGACGTGGACGTCACCACCAACAAGATGTACTGGTGTGACCTTTTCCATCGCAAGATCTTCAGGTACACGGTGGATGTGAATATAAAAACACGCGGCGAGCATGTTTAGAGGGAATATAATAAGGCACTTTGTGACATGTTCAGTGTCGGGATATATCACCGCTGGGAGTCTGCTGATGAACAGCATGACTGTTGTCTGATGTTAATGATGCAGTAATTGCGCGTAATTAAGCTTAATCGCCATGAAAAGCCTAAAGCAGGGCATTTGGATGCTGATTGCTGCGGCTAGAAGTCTTTCCACATCATGTATGTATGACCTGGTGTGTGTGTGTGTATGTATATATATATATATATATATATATATATATATATATATATATATATATATATATATATATATATATAATGTTAATTGGATGAAATTAAGGTGCCTCGCTCCCTCGTTCTGTCCGCCATTCCCTGCCTCCCCCATCTTGATGTCTTTCCTCCCACACAGCTGGACGTCCTAATTAGTCGAGCTGCGCCTGTGAATAATATTCATCATGTCTGGAACAATTGTGCGTATGCACATATAAGTTACGGGGTTTTTTTTTTTTGACATTTTCATCTGAAACGAATTGGAGCAATGGAGCATGTATTATTAGGTTTCGGGTCGTATATGTGTATATATAAATTTATATATATATATATATATATATATATATAGATATATATATATATATATATATATATATATAGTGGCTCCCGGCCTATTATATATATATCTATATATATATATATAGCCCTTACAGGGTCCCATTCCCGTCTCGGCCATGTGTGTGTGGAGTTTGTGCATGTTCTCTCCCCGTGCCTCAGGGGGTTTTTCTCCGGGTTCTCCGGTTTCCTCCCCCGGTGCAAAAACATGCACGGTAGGTTGATTGGCAACTTGGAAAATTGTCCCTAGTGTATGAATGTGTATGTGTGTGTGTGTGTGTGTGTGTGTGTGTGTGTGTGATGGGTTGGCATTCCATCCAGGGTGTATCCTGCCTTAATGCCCATAGACGCCTGAGATAGGCACAGACTCCCCGTGACCCGAGGGAAGATCGGATAAAGTGGTAGAAGATGAATGAATTGAATATATATATTATATATATATATATATATATAATCAGCTACCATCTCATATTTGTTGAATATTGTTGTGTAGTGGGTCAATTGTGGTTCAGTGTTGGAGATGGAGATTCACCATAGAGAATGTCATTGGGTAATGTGTCGATCAGGCGGCTGTGTAGAGACCCAGACTTAACCGTGATCAGCATATGGTAACAGGAAACCCGCCATAGCGGTGCTTATGTGTGGTTTTATCTCATTAGAGGGAAAGATGAAGGAAGATATCAATTACAGAAAGTGCTATGTAAGATCCCGAGCTGGTGAAGTGGAACTGCAAGAGGATTCACTCAGCACACCACATTACTAGCACTAGGCTCGCTGGGGTTTGTCTAATGTGAGCCAACTTTTAGCCAGCACTGAGAAAAGAGGAAATGAAAGTCTAAGAGAAAGTCCGTATGTGTAATAAAATAGACTCGCCTACCCCTCCGCCCCATCTATAGCTATAAATAGCTATAAATAGCTATAAATAGCTATAAAAAGCCTATTTACTAGCTGTCACTTTTTGAATTTTCGAAAATTTTCGACATTACTCGAAAATATTCATTCATTCATCTTCTATCTTGCCTATCTCAGGCGTCTATGGGCATCAAGGCAGGATACACCCTGGATGGAATGCCAACCCATCACAGGGCACACACACACACACACACACACACACACACACACACACACAAGGGACAATTTTCCAAGGTGCCAATCAACCTACCTGTGCATGTTTTTGGACCGGGGGAGGAAACCGGAGAACCCGGAGAACCCGGTGAAAACCCCCCTGAGGCACGGGGAGAACATGCACAAACTACACACACGCACGTGGCGGAGACGGGAATCGAACCCCGACCCTGGAGGTGCTAACCACTAAACCACCGTGCCCCCATTCTCGAAATATAAATGACGCTATTTTTTTATAATTCATTCTTATAAAACTCTCGTCCAAAGTTTTAATGCTGTTTTAGAAGTGGGCAGCGAGTGGTCAGGCCGGCGTTCCCGGTGATTTATAGGCCGTTGCTGAGGTTGCGGATACTTTAATTAATCCTGATTAGCATCGGTTTAGGTCGATGAGATGTGACATTCCAGCCAAGATGTCTCATGCAAATAGTAGCACAAGCAATTAGGCGGACAATCTGCTGCTCCTCGTCGTCTAATACATCTTTGTCAAATGCCTTGAAAAGACGCCATTTATACGCGTGCCACCAAAACGGATTCGGGCGCGGGCCGTATCCGATTACAGTTTAGTATTAACGGGATCGACTGGAAAATATTGCTGTATATCAGGTTTATAAGCGGGATATATTAGGGCTGGATGATATATCGAATATCCTCGATAGTATCACAATAATTTATCTTTATCTATATTGAAAAAAAATAAAATTATATATATATATATATATATATATATATATATATAGATATATATATATATCTATATATATATATATATATATATATATATATATGTAATGGGGGCACGGTGGCGTAGTGGTTAGCACGTTCGCCTCACACCGCCAGGGATCCGGGTTCGATTCCCGTCTCGGTCATCATGTGTGTGTGGAGTTTGTGCATGTTCTCCCCGTGCCTCAGGGGGTTTTTTCTCCGGGTTCTCCGGTTTCCTCCCCGGTCCAAAAACATGCATGGTAGGTTTGATTGGCACCTTGGAAAATTGTCCCTAGTGTATGAATGTGTGTGTGTGTGTGTGTGTGAATGTGTGTGTGTGTGTGCCCTGCGATGGGTTGGCATTCCATCCAGAGTCTATCCTGCCTTAATGCCCATAGATGCCTGAGATAGGCACAGGCTCCCCGTGAACCGAGGGAGGGAAGATCGGATAAAGCCCGGGAGATAGATAGAAGTTTTACGAAGATAGATAAGGTAGAAGATGAATGAATGAATGAATATATATATATGTATATATAAGATATATATTAGAGAGAGATTTTATCCAGAGTAAAAAAATTATTATTTCATTTAAACACAGGAGAAATTGATCATGGGATATATCGAATATCCTCGATAGTAGTATCACAATAATTTTATTTACATTTATCTTTATCTATATTGAAAAACATAAATAAATAATATATATATATATATATATATATATATATATATATATATATATAGAGAGAGGAGAGAGAGAGAGAGAGAGAGAGATTTTATCCAGAGTAAAAAAATAACAATTATTTTATTTATACACAGGAGAAATTGATCATGGGCCCAGCACTGGTACTTGAGGAGTACCTGAGGTCCAACATTGTAACCACTGAGCCGCCCCTTCCCCCACATTTGGTATTACATTTACGGCATTCATCTGACGCCCTTATCCAAAGTGACTTACTACTGGGCCTTGGGGCCTTGCCCAAGGGCCCACTTGTGGCAACTTGATGATGGTGGGATTTGAACCTGCCATCTTCCTGGTCCAGAGGCCAACTCCTTAACCACTGAACTACCACCTCCCCATTAATGTCATTACTCTTCTGTTTATTATTGTGTCTCTAAAAATGTAGAAAGAGCGAGAGAACACATTCTCCAAATAATAGCGCTCGTGACTCTCAGCTTGTGATCCGAGTTATCGCACATTTAAAAAGACAGCGTCCGCACCATGATAAAGCGAGACAGGGCCCCGTTTGAGAAGCGGCATCCAATGTGGATCTGCATCCGTTAAGCATGAATTCACCCCAGATGGAATATCACCAGGTTATAACAGCCCCCCCCCCCCCCCCCCCCCCCCCCCCACTGAGGAAGTTTCCTAATGATCATGTGAGTGCGTGTTGTTATAGCTCATCATCGCCTTTCAGTTTTATTCCGTTACGATGCGCCAGTACGTATGTTATTCTCTAGATCGGGATGACGAATAGCATTATGTCCCATCATCATTATTTCAGGTATGCAGCTGCTTTAATCCCTGTTCAAGAATCAAAATAACATCTGGCAGTGAGAGAGGGTTTCATGATTCATTCATGATTCTGTTTCACAGACATGCTGTACTATGCCTCTTGTCGTCAACCTGGAGGTTGTATATGTGTCTATTATATATATATATATATATATATATATATATATATATATATATATATATATATATATATATATTTATGACCATAAATTAGTACTTTACATGTTTCTAATACTGTAACAGATGTAGTAATTCTATACATTTCTCTCGAAATTTTTTGTTTACTTATTTCACTTTACTTTTTCTTATTTACTTATTTATTTTTTATTTTAATTATATACACTGCTCTCTAAATATTTATTTTACTCTTGTAATTATTCTTTGTTAATTACAGTGATTTTTGTTTGAAGTGTAAAATATGGGACGTGGCTCCTTTAAGAATTGTGTTCCGGTTGCTTTTCCATATAAACTGGTGATACGGTGTTTAGGTTATACGGAAGCGCTTTATTGCGTTCAGTAAAAATGCGCTTTATTGCAGTAATACGGATTTGGGAATGCGATGCGCTTGCGTAAGGTTCCATACGGTAATATACGCTAATATAGTGAGGAGATCGTACCTGTTGTGAATGCGCAGCTAGGGGGCGTAATTGGGGGAAATTTAGGAAGTGTGAGTGGATGCACTGAACGTTTATTTTTCATTCGTTTCTTCTCTGTTGTTCGGGTTTTGTTTATTCGCCAACACGACGCAGAGTGAAGGAGCAGATCACTCACATAGTAATACACACTGTGTTATAACGCCTTAATAACATTAGTGCCCGTTACAGTCAATTTGCATTAACGTATGTGTGTGTGTGTGTGTGTGTGTGTGTGTGTGTGGTATTTTGGGCAGTGCATATATCAACAAAGCCAGTAATTCATCTGATCGGGTCGCACTCATCGATTCAGCGCTACATTCCCCAGAAGGTATCGCTGTCGATTGGGTCCACAGTAACATCTATTGGACTGATTCCGGACACAAATCCATCTCCGTCGCCACCAATGACGGCAAAAGGAGAAAAGTGCTGGTTGACAGCGATCTGAGTGAACCTCGGGCGATTGCTCTTGATCCCAGACAAGGGTAAGGTGTCGTAAATGTGAGAAATATTGACTCAATATTTTACTTAAACAAATCTGTATTGCGAATGTAACAATTTATATAATATGAAATAATATTATATAATAATTATATAAAAGAAAAAAAATTCCCTCCAAAGCCTTATTTATATAAATATTTATGTATGGGGCATTAAGGCAGGATACACCCTGGATGGAATCCCAACCCATCACAGGACAACACACACACACACACACACACACACACACATTCATACACTAGGGATAATTTTCCAAGGTGCCAATCAACCTACCGTGCATGTTTTTGGACCGGGGGAGGAAAACCGGAGAACCCGGAGAAAAAAACCCCCTGAGGACACGGGGAGAACATGCACAAACTCCACACACACATGGCCAAGACGGGAATCAAACCCGGACCCTGGCGGTGTGAGGCGAACGTGCGCACCACTAAACCACCGTGCCAATTTATATATATATATATATATATATATATATATATATATATATATATATATATATATATATATATATATGAACCTAGTGAGGTGAGGTGAATGTTGAATGTTTTATTCTATGATGGTCTGAACACAGACCTTACCAGCCTTTCAATGCATAACATCAATATCATCTCATCCATCCTTCAGGCAAATTACAGAAAACGGATACTAATAAGATTCGTTTCCTCTCGAGAACGTCGTCTAATTGCCGCCCGGGGACAAAAACGGCTCCCTTGTTGATCCTTTTTGTTCTTGTACAGCGAATATACTTCTATATGCAGTATTTCCCTTTCTTATTTTTCCTTTCAGTCCCGACATGGAACGAATATGTTTGAAACCCTCAGCGACACGTCTGTGCTAGCATTGTGTTAGGGCGACGTAAATAACGCCAGGCCAGCAGTGCTCCTGTTTTCCTGTCTGTCACTGATGGACACGGCGGAGTGAAGTTGAGTGAAGTAACACAATGGGCTCGGCCTCGTTCCAAACGCCGCACTCTCACACGGTGGGGCGGATCTCTGTTTATTCAGCGTCAATTCAGGACCAAAATATCACTGATGTAAAAAGCGAGTGGTGGATGGAGGGATTATAATCATCTGTAATCACATTGTCGAAGCTATAAAAAATAGTATAAAAAAAGCGAGAAAAAAAAGGTCCCAACATTTAAACATTTACTCACTGAAGACTTCTTCAAATTTGTTTATTAATTATTAATTGAGATAATTATTTATTTGTTTTTGTTTGTGTTGTTTGTATATATATATATATATATATGTGTGTGTGTGTGTGTGTATTTTTTTAGATAGATAGATAGATAGATAGATAGATAGATAGATAGATAGATAGATAGATAGATAGAGATAGACGGATAAATGGAGGGATGGATGGATAGACAAATAAACAGATAGACAGATAGATAGATGGATGGATGGATGGATGGATGGACGGATAAATGGAGGGATGGATGGACAGATAGATAGATAGATAGATAGATAGATAGATAGATAGATAGATAGATAGATAGATAGATAGATAGATAGATAGATGGATAAATGGAGGGATGGATGGATGGACAAATAAACAGATAGACAGATAGATAGATGGATGGATGGATGGATGGATGGATAAATGGAGGGATGGATGGATGGATGGATAGATAGATAGATAGATAGATAGATAGATAGATAGATAGATAGATAGATATAGATAGATAGATTTTTTTGTTGCAGCCTAAATCATTTACATGATAATACAGTGCTTGATATATTTTTATTTATTTGTTTGTTTGTTTGTTTGTTTATTTATTTATCTGCGAGCAACTTCTATAAATAAATATCCCGACGTGAGGTTAAAGCCATGACTCTGGTTTTGTGGCCTTTGTGTGCAGGTTTATGTACTGGTCAGACTGGGGGACGCAGGCGAAAATCGAGAAGGCTGGACTGAACGGCGTGGACCGGCAGGTGCTGGTGTCGGAGCGCATCGAATGGCCTAATGGGATTACTTTAGGTAAAAGAGGGAAAAGGTGGCGGTGCATAAACAGGCAAAGAGAGAGAGAGAGAGAGAGAGAGAGGGAGAGAGAGAGAGAGATCCGATGCGTGAAAAGTACGAGGAGATAAACAATAACACAAACCCTGGGGGGGGGGCGTTTGTTCGAGTCCCGGTATCGCCAGGCCGCCACCCTTGGGTCCTTGAGCAAGGCCCTTAACGCTCCGTGCTCCAGGGGGCGCTGTATCATGGCTTTACCCTGATGGTGGACGATGATTATGAAGACCAAAGAAAACAACAATAATGACATGTTAATGTCATGTTAATAAACATAGAAGCAGAAAATAAGAATTAATAAAAAAAATAGGAAGAAAAATAGATACAGAAAATAACAAAATAGATACAGAAAGTAGCAAAGAAAGAAAAGGCAATACCATTATATAACAGAAAATGTAAAGGAGGCAATCAAAACAAACAAACAAAAAAGACTTGAATAAGAACAAAAACAGAAAGAAATGAAAGAAAGAAAAAAAATGATTTAAAAAATCAATTTCATAACATAAAAAAGCAATAAAAAAGATGTGATAAATAGTGTAACTTTTCAATTACAATTAAAGTAAAGTAACTGATTACTTTTTGATTATTTTCATTTGTCCACTAGGTGGCGCTTTAAGTTAAAAGAAAATCCAAATCACATTTCGGTAACTTAATTACACATTTTTTCTCAGTAACGTACATTACTAACGAATTACCGTTACGTTTATTTTGTAATTAAATTACGTTACATATTATTATTATTATATGTAACGTTACATATACGTTAACTATTTACTCCACAACACTGTATATTAATATGTTATTATATTATATCAGTGGTCTAAAGTGAATTCAAAGTCTGAGACTGGAAGATTAGACTAAAGGTTTTTGTTTGTTTGTTTGTGTGTTTGTTTGTTTATTTGTCATCTTTTATTCGTTTGAAGGACTTTCTGAATTGAAAAGTTGAATGTAATTGTAATGTTTGTTTGTTTGTTTGTTTGTTTGTTTGTTTGTAGATTTGTCCAGTAGACGTTTGTATTGGGTGGATTCCAAACTGCACCTCATCTCCAGCGTCGACCTGAACGGAGATCATCGCCGAGTTCTGCTTTCATCCACCCAACACCTGGGACACCCGTTCGCCCTCACGCTGTTCGAGGTCATTTCTTTAGGTTTTCTTTACGTTTGTTTTCATGTATTTCTTGCTTCTTTTTTTCTTCTGGGGGTAGGGGCGGGCGGGGGTCGGGCTTGAGGGGGGGCGAGGGAGGGAGGGGAGGGGAGGCGGAGGGCGGGGAGGAGGAGGGGCGTTTCGGCGGGACGGGGCGGGCTTTTCTGGCGGGGAGGGAAGGGGCGGGGACATTGGGAGGGAGGGAGGGGAGGGAGGGGAGGGAGGGGAGGGGGAGGGGAAGGAAGGGGAGGGGAGGGCAGGGAGGGAGAGGGAGGGGGAGGGGAGGGCGGGTTTTTTTTTTTGGGGGGGGGATTTAAGGGAGGGGAGGGGAGGGCTTTTTTTTTTTTTTTTTTTTTTTTTTTTTTTTTTTTTTTTTTTTTTTCTTTTCTTTCTTTCTTTCTTTTTAGGGAGGGGAGGGAGGGGAGGGAGGTCGATTCTGGGGGGCGGGCGGGGTTTTCCTGTTTGATTCCTTCCTTCCGGGAGGATTTTTCTTTCTTTGGATTTCTGGGTTAGAGTGACTTTTTGAGTTTTTTTTTTTTTTTTTCTTTCTTTTCTTTCTTTTCTTTCTTTCTTTCTTTTCTTTCTTTTCTTTCTTTCTTTCTTTTCTTTTTTTTTCTTTCTTTTTTTTTTTCTTTCTTTTCTTTTCTTTTTTTTTCTTTCTTTCTTTCTTTCTTTCTTTTTTTTCTTTTTCTTTCTTTCTTTCTTTTCTTTTCTTTTCTTTCTTTTCTTTTTCATTTTTTTCTTGCTTATTTTTTTAGTTTTGCTCTCTTCTTTTTTTCTTTTTTTCTTTTGAATATTTTGATTTAAGGTTGATGTTTTTTCTTTATTTTAACACTTTGCCTTTTTTCATATTTTCTATTCCATACACATAGTTCATTTTCTTCCTTTCTTTCCCTTTCCTTCTTACTTGCTCTATAATTTATTCATTTGTTTGTTTGTTTATTCTTTGCTCCTCGTTGCTCTGATGTTTTCTTTTTCAATTTTCTTTTTTTTTATTTCCTTTTATATCCAGGAATTATTTTTATATAAAAAAGAGTGTCTGTTTTTTTTCTCTTGCTATTTGTTCTTTTCCCATTTTCTTTTCTGTAACATCTTTTCTTTCTGTTTTCTTTCCTTTTTTGTTTTTGTTTAATTCGGATTCACAAAAAGACGGAATCCATTTATAGAATTCCTGGCGTGTGTTTGGTAACGGAGACGTTCATGTGTGGGTCTTGCTGATAACGTAAAGCTTTACTGAGCGTATAGACACACACACACACACACACACACACACACACACACACACACTGTATCATGGTGATATAAACATGGCTGATATAGAAATAGCCTTTATTGGTCCCATATACATGAAAGCACAGTCAAATAATTTCATATTTTTGGGGTCAGAGCGCAGGACCAGCCATGATACAGAGGGTATCATTCATTCATTCATCTTCTACCGCTTTATCCAATCTTCCCTCGGGTCACGGGGAGTCTGTGTCTATCTCAGGCGTCTATGGGCATTAAGGCAGGATACACCCTGGATGGAATGCCAACCCATCGCACACACACACACACACATTCACACACACATTCATACACTAGGGACAATTTTCCAAGGTGCCAATCAACCTACCGTGCATGTTTTTGGACCGGGGGAGGAAACCGGAGAACCCGGAGAAAACCCCCCCTGAGGCACGGGGAGAACATGCACAAACTCCACACACACATGGCCGAGACGGGAATCGAACCCGGACCCTGGCGGTGTGAGGCGAACGTGCTAATTACTAAACCACCGTGCCCCTTCACAGAGGGTATGTGATAAATAAATATGTGATAAATAAATATGTAAGGCGCAGTGTTTGTAAGTAGAACAGCAGTAAAAAGTATGAAACGGCATGAGGGATTAAAAGTGGGTCGTTTGCTCGATTTGCTAAGTTTGTTAGCTTCGGTAAACAACGGCCGCAGACGAAACAAGCAGTCAGTTCAGTAAGTAATTGAACAGAGACACAATTTTGCCTCCAGCATGGACCAGGAATAAAGCGATTGTGATGTAATTGCCGTTTGGACTTTAATTCAAGAAAAACGACTTTAATTGTTACAGTCATTTTTAACACACACACACACACACACACACACACACACACACACACACACACGGCCTCCTGCTGTGGTTAGAAGTGCTGCGCGCTGGGAAAGTAGATAAACGACTGAAGTTTGCTTGCGGTAGCTAAAAACCCAAAGCAAGTTCATAAAAAATCCTTTCCAGCCCGGCGACTCGAAAGCAGCCGTGAGGAAAAGCAGCGACTCCAAACCATACATCAGCTTTTGCCTCCAACAGGCCACTTAATGATCCACAGCACCAAATTCCCATGCAGACAAAACAGCGACTTTCTCCATCTCATCTTTCTTTTTTTTTTTTGTCCTGTGCATAAATAAACGACTGCGCAAACGACCTGTCACAGCTATCAATGCACGCATATCTAATATTTTATTATTATTTTTTTTATTTAGATATATTCATTTATTTTTGTTTATTTATTTTGTTATATTTATGTTTTGCTTTTTGCTTTTCTTTACGATGTTTTCATTAATTATTTGTTATATACTTTAGTATTCTTTCTCCATTTGCATTATTTATTTGTGTTCATTCATTCATTCATTCATTCGTTCATCCGATCATTCTTCCTTGGAGGCAGGCGTCTCAGGCGTCTATTAAGGGCATTAAGGCAGGATACACCCTGGATGGAATGCCAACCCATCGCAGGACACACACACACACACACACAACATTCATACACTCTAGGGACAATTTTCCAAGGTGCCAATCAACCTACCGTGCATGTTTTTGGACCGGGGGAGGAAACCGGAGAACCCGGAGGAGAAAAACCCCCCTGAGGCACGGGGAGAACACTGCACAAACTCCACACACACATGGCCGAGACGGGAATTCGAACCCGGACCCTGGCGGTGTGAGGCGAACGTGCTAACCACAAAGCCACCGTGCCCCTTTATATATATATATATATATATATATATATATATATATATATATATAGTATATATATATAATATATAGATATATAATAGTTCTCAATTTATTTATTTATTTTTTAACAACAACTTTGCCAAAGTCGCCACTTTCTCGCTTATTAGACGTAAAATTTGAAGTTTAAGGAATACATTTATACACACTAAAGTTACACATTCCAACTTCAGAAAGTCTTCGTCTGTGTAAAGCTGCTACGATACGATGTCTGTAGGTAAAATCACGATCATATGCATGTTTTTGTGTCTTCAGTACATTTATACTCTCGAACATGTGCTCGCTCATAAACCAAATCTCCAATGCCCGTAAAGTGATCAGGACTTTTTTTAAGGATTTTTGTTATATTTATTTGTGTGTGTGTGTGTGTGTGTGTGTGTATGTGTGTGTGTTGCATCACAGTCAGGCATGGTTCGGTGGATTAGAGTGTGTGTTTGCTGTGAGTCCATCTCATGCTCTGTGTTTGAGGATTGATTTGTACCAGTGTTTGCAGATAAGCTAATAATTCTCGCAGCACTCTGTGAATCCCTTCACTTTATATTTGTTTTTGTATCACATGACTTGCTTTCAAATTGTAAACATTTAGTCATATTTACTAAAAACAGTAATAATATTGACATTCCAGTTAATTGCAACGATTAATTGATTAATGATCAGAATTATGAAGGGGTTGGGGTTCGAGTCCCGGCATCGCCAAGCATCCACGTCATTGGTCCTCGAGCAAGGCCATTAACCCTGCGTTCTCCAGGGGGCGCTGTAAAATGGGATTATGTGAAGAGTGAATTTCACTGTAATGTGACATATAAATTCTATACGCACCACAAAATAGTAAACAAATAGTACCTGTTATAGCTTATAGAAGTGTTATGCCATGACACTAGACGTCCAACGATGTGTATATATGTGTATATATATGTGTATATGTTTGATTTATATGTGTCTTGTGTATTAGATATATCTATATATATCTATATATATATATATATATAGATTATATATATTATATATATTATATATATATATATATATATATATATTTATATATATAAATTGTGATGATACATGAAGGGTCGAAAAGTTTTTTTTTTTATTGTAGTATTTTGTTCTCTGCAGGACCGTGTTTATTGGACAGATCGGGAAGATGAGGCAATCTACAGCGTAAACCGACAAACAGGCCACGATATATCCATCCTGGCGCAGCACCTGAACAGCCCTCTGGATGTGGTGGTTTTCCATATGAACTCCGGCAGCCCAAAGGTCAGATACGAAACCTCGGAAAAAAATAACATCAATAACAATGAGTCATGTGTTTTTTTATTTATTCCGCTTGGAAACAGGAAGGGGCAACAAATATATAATGACGAAAAAAAACAAAAAAAGCCTGTGTAACATGTCACTATATATATTATCTATATATATATATATATATATATATATATATATATAATATATATATATATATATATATATATATATATATGGGCGATGGTGGTTTAGTGGTTGTTAGCACGTTCGCCTCGCACCGCCAGGGTCTGGGTTCGATTCCCGTCTCGGCCATGTGTGTGTGTGGAGTTTGCATGTTCTCCCCGTGCCTCAGGGGGTTTTTCTCCGGGTTCTCCGGTTTCCTCCCCCGGTCCAAAAACATGCACGGTAGGTTGATTGGCACCTTGGAAAATTGTCCCCTTGTGTATGAATATGTGTGTGTGAGTGTGTGTGTGTGTGTGTGTGTGTGTGTGTATTGTGATGGGTTGGCATTCCATCCAGGGTGTATCCTGCCTTTATGCCCATAGACGCCTGAGATAGACACAGACTCCCCGTGACCCGAGGGAAGATCGGATAAAGCGGTAAAGAAGATTTTGAGAAGATGAATGAATGAATGAATAAAATATAATATATAATATATATATTATATATATATATATAGATACATACACACACACACACACACACACACACACACACACACGCAAAATGAAGTGAATGGTCGTATCAAAAGCATTATAAACTGTATTAAATAAATACACTTTTAAAGTGTACTTGTGTGTGGTGTGTGTGGTGTGTGTGTGTGTGTGTGTGTGTGTGTGTTTTAAAAACACACACACTTAAGCTAAGTGAAGAATGGTAAAGGAATGGGACTGTAATTTGGTGTATTTCCTGGAGAACAGGGTAATATTCACAGAAGGGAAATCTCATGTGGTGCTGTGTGACAATAGCTTTAGTGAAATATTACTCAATAAGAAGGCACACGGCGCTCAGAGCAGAGGGAACTCGTCTCAGAAATAACATCATCCTTAAATTCTTTTTCTTCTCTCGGGAGACGGAGGGAGTTGCTGTGAAATACACGGAATTTCAGCACTTGTATTTTTCCCAACCGTCTCGCTCCTCCTTTTAACCCCGTTCTCTTCATTTCAAACTTTACTTTTAACTTGTTTATTTTTTATTTTTTTGGTAAACTTTGTGTGACTTTTTACTATTTTTTTATTTTTTATTTTATTAATGTCAATTAATGTTAAGCGGGGTGATTAGCACGTTTCGCCTCACACCACCAGGGTCCGGGTTCGATTCCCGTCTCGGCCATGTGTGTGTGGAGTTTGTGCATGTTCTCCCTGTGCTTCAGGGGGTTTTTCTCCGGGTTCTCCGGTTTCCTCCCGGTCCAAAAAACATGCACGGTAGGTTGATTGGCACCTTGGAAAATTGTCCCTAGTGTATGAATGTGTGTGTGTGTGTGCTCTGCGATGGGTTTATATATATTTAAAAAAAAAAATATATATATATATATATATATATTTTTTTTTTTTATTAGTTAGTTCTTGGAATTGACTTTGAATGTAAGTGTGTATTTTTTCATTCTATGTATTTTTTTGTATAAATGTGATTTTGATAAATCATTCCGTATGAAAACTAGTCATTATTAGACGGACATGTAGGATATTTTTTGGAGACGAGGTGAGGAAGGACAGATTTGTGAGACGGTTTGGACGGGGACAGAATCAGAGACACAGGGAGAAGAACGCTGAGGATGGAAGTACCAGGATGGAGGAAAAGAGGAAGGATTCAAGGAGGAGGTTTATGGATGTGTTGAGGGAAGACATGCAGGTAATTTGGGGTGAAAGAGGCAGATTCAGAGCACAAGTTGGTGTGGAGAAGAACGATCCTCTGTGGCGCCCCCTAGCGTGGTAGCAACAGCCGAAAATAAACGAAAATGATTGATTGTACTTGCTCTTTTGAATTCGATCTTATTCTATCGTGTCAATCTGACATCCTTTTCAGAATGACATCTCAAGAATGTGTTTTAAACGATTGTTGGTGTTATATTTAATCATCACTGTAACCAGGAGATGAACCCACTCACGCTTCCCAAATTACCAGTTTATATGGAAAGCAAACGAAACCGGAAGATAATTCTTAAAGGAGCCACGTGCCATATTTTTTTTTACACTTAAAACAACCCATTCATATTTACAGAATACGACATCAGAATAAGGCTGTGACATTTGTTTGTTTGTTTGTTTGTTTGATATTTATTTTGATTCCGTCCAAGAGAATTTTTTTTTTAATCCGGTTCATCCTGCCAGTTCTTCCAGTCCCCTATGGATTACATGCGAAACACACACTGATATATGCTGTGTGTGGTGTGTGTGTGTGTGTGTGTGTGTGTTGCATGAAACCACCTTTATTGACTTTCCCCGACTCTATGGTAGCGCTGTGAAAGCAATCAAACCCCACGACCTCCACCTGTGAAAGTGTGTTTGTTGTTTTAAAGCAGGGTCATTCCTCTCTCCGACAGATTGCCAAGGACAGGTAATAACCCCCAAGTAATCACAGTCTTATGCTAATAGTAGCCGTTGCGGGGTTTTTTTATTTATTTATTTATTTATTTATTTTACGCCGAAGCCTGGCCTGTAATATTGCTTCTTAAACATGCAGGAGTCTCTATGTCGCTCATGCACGCTCACTCTTTTTTTTTTTTTTTCCCCCTCTCTCAGCACCAGACAGCTGTAATATCGGGAGTTTGCCCAACGGAGGGTGCGAGTACCTGTGCCTGAGAGCACCGCAGATCACAGAGCACTCGCCCAAATACACGTGCGCCTGTCCCGACGACGCCGAGCTCGGGCCGGACATGCGCCGCTGTGTCGCAGGTGAGTCGAGCCGAGCCGCCACGAACAATATGCTCCATTCCACCAACGATACATTCCACCAGGGGGCGCATTAAGGTTCGGTGATACATTGAGCATTAAAATGAATCCCTTTTATATGCCTTATGTTTGATATGTATGCATCTGGCCCTGTGTCTCTCTCTCTCAATCTCTCTCTCGTAGTATATATATAAGATCTATAGATATAGTTCTATATCTATATATATATATATATATATAGTATATATATATATATATATATATATATATATATATATATATATATATAGTGTATATATATACACCCCAGGGGTATTATAAAAATAGTGTGAATCTTAATTGTGCTTGGCAAAATTTCAATTTTCAGCCAACGAGGGCATTATGTACTATTGTTATGGATATGAAAATGAATGAATATATATGGTGTAGTGGTTATATATGATATATTGGATGGAAAATAGGATGATGTATGAATAAATATATATATATATATATATATATATATATATAGTATATATATATATATCATTATATATATATATATATATATATATATATATATATATAGGGCCAGGACAATACCAGATGCATACATATCAAACATACACATATAAAAGGCATTAATTTCAATACCCAATGTATCACCGAACCTAATGCGCCTCCTGGTGGAATGTTAGGTAACAACAATAATTATGGTACGATCAGATTTTTAGTTTTTTTATTTTTTATTTTTAACCAGCTCAGTGACAGCTTGGTGGTGGGATTTGAACCTGTAACCTTTTGGTCCAATGCTTTAACCACTGAGCTTCCGTCTAGATTTTATAAACACAAATTGGAACCTTCCCTACGATTCTTGATGTACAAAAATGAGCATTTTTGAACATTCACTTTCATTCATTTTCATTCTTGTCACTTGTTTTTAGTGAAATTGCAATTTTCTTTAAGATTTATAATTTGATGGGCGACATGATTTTCAAGACTTTTCATCTTTCTTATTTTTTTAGATATTTTCCTTTTTACATTTTTTTGGTTTTGCCGTGTTATGATTTTGCAATATAAGCAATAATGCTGTGAAGTGGTCTCATTTTTCTCTCCCAATACAGTACCAAAGCACAAATCCACAACTACGCCTCCTACAACCGAGCCTTCGACACCGTCCACACCGTCATCTTCCACCGGGACACCGGCATCTACTCCACGTCTAACGAGCGCTTCGAGCTCGACCCTTCCTTCTACTACGCTCGGCACCAGAGCATTATATCCGCAAACCACACCACCTTCCACCGGAACTCCATCACCATCCTTTACCACAAGCAGCGCTCAGCGCACTACCACTCCGCCATTACTGCAACCTGTTTCTACCCAGAATGCCTCAACCGGCAGTCAAACACCCAGAACGAGTACTGTCTCTCAAAAAGGTGGAGCCAAAAGTGGAGACAGTAACCATTCACACCGCGGTGAGTGACATTAGTGATTATTAGGCAACATTCGATGCGTTAGAAGCAGGAAAATGAGGCACTAATTTTATTAACCCCGGTATTAACACAATGCATTACTGCACGAGTGATCTGCCCCTCATATAAAAGAGGCGATAGATGCGTTTTATGAACTCAAAAACACCCAGTAACGTGCATCCACTCACACTCCACGCCTCCTAAATTACCAGTTTATATGGAAAGCAACCGGAACCGGAACATAATTCTTAAAGGAGCCACGTACCTTTTTTTTTTTTTTTTTTTTTTTTTTTTTACAATTAAAACAAGCAATTCATATTAAAATGAACAAGAAATTAATATTAAAATAGAAATATTATATTATAAGAAATATAATATTAAATATAAAAATTTCCAGTTTTAAATAAACGCTAAATAATTCGTCATAGTATCATGAAAGGGGGAGATTTTGAGTGAAATGTATTAATTTTTTGCATCTGTTACAATTAGTATTTATTTATGGTAAATTATATATATATATATATATATATATATATATACTATATATATATATATATATATATATATTATATATATATATATGCATATACATATTATATATATATATATGTATGAATATATATATATATATACATATATATATATATATATATATATATATATATATATATGTGTGTGTGTGTGTGTGTGTGTGTGTGTGTGTGTGTGTGTGTGTGAGAGACAGAGAGAAAGAGATTTTAATGATTTTTTTTCATTGATAACACAAAAAAAAAACACTTGTTTACTTCTTTAATTGTTAATATTATTATTACAAGTATATGTAATACAGTTAGAATAAGTGTTTTTTTTATATAGCAGGTTATAAAATCCCATAAAAAGCTGTACAGTGTCATGCTGTAATAGCAATACTTTTCACATTAGGATCCGTTGGGTGCTGTAGCTTTGTGTCATTACGTTCTAATAGACACTGGACCAGTGATGCGTTGCTGTGCTCAGTTTTCGGAACGGAAAGGTTTTCTCATATAGAACGATGCGGGTCTGGATTGTATCCCAGGATTGTATCCCTGGGGCGCTTTTTCCCCCACCTACCAGCATGTTGTTTTGGCAGGTGGGAGGAAACTGGAAAACCCCACCGTTGCACCTGAGTATGTTCGGCTTCGTTGCGAGAGCATCCGTTTTAAACGGTACATGACAGATGGCGCTTGTAAGATCAAATACACGATTCCACGAGTGTCTGTCTGTGTTGCACGTCTGCGCCTTGCTCCGCCTCTCGGTCTGCTCAGACGACTTTTTACATTCATTTTTTTTCCCCCTCCAGTTCAACATAACCCCTGACTTCTGTTGCACATTGGATATGGTAATGGGATCCAGCTCACGGCGACGCCGCGCACCCTGCAGGAGTGCGAAAGTTAGCGCGCGTGGGGGGAATTTTGCTTGCTGTGCAGCACCGGGCCACTTGTGAGTGATGGATTAGGCTGTGGTCGTAGCCCTGGGTAGCAGTGCTCACTCTCCACTGAATTAGAGCAGGCAGTGGAGGAGAGACGCAGCCAGGCTTGACTGATGAACACTACTCCAGGCCTGGTTCCGTCCTCTTCCCTCTCGTCATGCCGCGGTAAATGGGCTTTTGTCCGGCTATAATAACCACCTGCACCAATAACAACAAGAAGTGCATCACTACAGTGGGATTCGGATACCAGAGTTGGATCTGAATTCTGCATCTTCATGGTGCGCTATACAGTGTTATAGACGTTATATAGACAGTGTCGGCCTGTGTGACGGCTGAGCGGCCATAAAAAAGCCATTAAAACCCCGACGGTCACAACACTGTTTATATACACGCATATTTCCTTAGTTGTTTACATTATAGCCCCTTTAAACAGCCATTTTCTGGAATGTCCCATTTTCACTATCGTTATTGCAGTAGGGAAGTGGTAGGTCATTTGATAAGGCATTGGCCTCTGGACCAGATGGTTGGAGGTTCAAATCCCACCATCACCAAGCTGCCACTAGTGGGACCTTGAGCAAGAGTGGGAGGGGGGAGGTGGTAGCTTAGTGGTTAAGGCATTGGACTTGGGACCGGAATATCGCAGGTTCAAATCGCACCACCAAGCTGCCACTAGTGGGCCCTTAGCAAGGCCCTTAACCCTGTAAATGTAACGCAGAAAGCTTCTTTTAATTCGACTCGTCATGGATGCGCACGAAAGCGGCGTCGGTACAAGAAGCCGACTTGAGAAGTCTTTACACATTTTACCATGCGACTTCCGTGTACGGCGGAATTCCGTGTATTCCATTAAATAGGAAACAGCATTGTGTTGTTGATCTCATGTCACGTGACTCCTAAATACACAGCGATTTTGAAGAACGTCAAAACGCAGTGACTATGATTATCCTTCGCTTTCCATGTAGATCGCGTTCATCAATTCAACGTAATTAAAAGGTGAAGGCTGAACAAACTACTCCGCTATTGAAAAACATGAAATGTGTATAGACCTGCCCTAAAGTCTGATGAAAGCCGTGCCCCGAAGGAATCGTTTCGCAGCTCCACTCAGCACATCACTGTTGGAAACATCACTGTTGGAAAAGCAAAGACTTGGAATAGACGACTGGCAGGACTCGTTCCAGATGTGGCAAGAATATCGGTAGCGCTTGTATTATATTTATTATATAAATGATCAGAAAACTAGAACACTCACAGGGAACATGTCGTTTTCCACATATTCTATAGTGTTCCGAGAAATTTATCAGAAAACATTTTATATATATATATATATATATATATATAGATATATATATTTTTTTTTTTTTTTTTTATATAATAATAAATAATTCATTAATAAAAAATAAAAAA
>JACRUU010000016.1:16176823-16199323 GCA_030449085.1 Kryptopterus vitreolus
TTGAATTCATGAATTCATTCCTTCCTTCCTTCTTTCCTTTCTTTCTTTATTAATCTTTTTCATTCTTTATTAATCTTTTTCATTCTTTCTTCCATCCTTCCTTCCTTTCTTTCTTTCTTGCATTTTTTGTATTCATTTCTTTCTTTTTTCTGTTTTTTGCCCTATTCCTTAATTCCTTTCTTTCTTTCTTTCTTTCTTTCTTTCTTTCCTTCTTTCTTTATTCCATAATTAATTTCTTTCTTTCTTTCTTCCTCACTTCCTTGTTCTTTAATTCAATAATTTGTCTTTCTTTCTTTCTTCCTTTCCTTTTTGCCTTGTTATGTGTTCATTCATTAATTCGTTTCTTTCTTTATTAATGTTTTTATTCCTAATTCATTTCTTTCTTTTTTTCTCTCTTTTGCGTATTCCTTAATTTCTTTCTTCCTTCCTTCCTTCCTTTCTTTCTTTCTTTCTTTATTCACTCCTTTCTTTCAGTCTTTCTTTTTCTTCCCTTTTTGCCTCATTGTCTACATTCATTAATTTCTATATTTCTTTATTAATTCATTAATTTCTCCCTTCTTTCATTCTTTCTTTCTTTCTTTCCAACCCTCTTCCTCCCTTCCTTCCTTCCTTCCTTCTTTTCCATCCCTCCGTCCCTCCGGCAGTGTATGTAACCGTGTTTTCTGTTTGTGTTCATGTGCAGCGCGTGGCGCTCAGTGTGGAGGATGACGAGTTGCCCTGAGGTTGATTTTCTCCTCCTCCTCTCCATCCCTCCATCCTTGTGTCCATCCATCCTGTTGTTCGGGGGGCCCCTAGGTCTGCTGGGGAAACTGCAGCACTGCACAGCAAGAGAGAAAGAGAGAGACAGAGAGAGAGAGACAGACAGGACACACACACACACACACACACACACACACACATGAAGCACATTCTCTCTGTAGTGTAGTCGTGTTGTGTTCTTTAGCGGCTGTGTATCTCCTCTCCGAGATTAGAGACTAACACCAACCTTCACACGTCTCTCTTTATTACTGCATGACCGGATAATAATCATTCCCCTTTAATTACCACTAACGTTACACAAAACTGCCTCGTTAGATGTGGAGTCCTTTTTCTATTTCTTTAAACTTGCATTTAGTGTGTGTGTGTGTGTGTGTGTGTGTGTGTGTGTGTGTGTGTGTGTGTGTGTGTGTGTGTGTGTGTGTGGGAGTGTGGTGTGTGTGTGTGAGTGTGTGTGTGTGTGTGTGTGTGTGTGTGTATGACAACTCTGGCAAGCACTGGACCATTTGAAGACTGTTTTTAAAGCTGGGAAGCAAATGAATCATCAGACTCCGCAAACCCTACATATTATGGGATGTGTGCGGGCAGGTCCTGGTCATTATAATAACAAAACGAAGACATGTAGATGAGACAAATGGCCATGTGATGTCTTCCAGCAGGTGCATTCAGATAGACGTCTTCCCTACGTACAGAGAGGTTACAGGACTTTGTGTTTTTCTTAAGTAACGGATCTTCCATTCGCCAAAAACGTTACGCTCTTCCCAGCCTCATCATCATCATCATAAACATAAACAACAACAAACGCAGACCCTTTCCTGGTCCTTCTTCCGAGGTCTGTCCTGCTATCCAGACATTATATTATATATAAGGTGCTGGGAATTTAAGCAGCGTGCACGCGGCATACGTTACGAACGTCACACCGCAGCCCGAGTTACGAATAAATGCATTTCAACGTTGAATTAAAAGAATACGATGTAAAACGAGTGCGTTATAAAGGTTAGTACGTTTTCCAGCGCAGGAGTCGCTTCCTGTTATCTCACATTATAGTAGGTTATATACATTGTATGTATTCTTGTATATCGAAGGTGCGAAGTCTTCTGTCGTTAATGTTCCTTAATATTAAACGTAACTATAAACGGATAACAGGAGGTTCATTAGAGGACCTTTTATTTCTTTAACAGAAGCCGGTTATGTGTGTATATCACGTGGCTACGCTACGATTGCACACTTTCACACTTGTTAGTGAGATCATACGCGATCATTTTCACGGATTTAGCTTATGACATCAGATTAAATAAAAGCAGGGACGTTGATTTTACTTCAAAATGATCGGAAAATGCATTGGACTTTCAGTATGAAGCCTCTGTTGCTTGTATATCTGTAATATGGACTTTAAGACCTTTTCGGTTCATAAATGCATCGTTTTTAAATAGTGAAGCGATAAAGATACACGTTCTATAAGCAAAAGACAAGACAAAAATCATTTTTAAATAATTAATTAATTAATTAATTAAAAAATCAATATATAATATATATATATATATATATATATATATATATATATATATATATATATATATATATATATATATACACAAGGGGGCACGGTGGCGTAGTGGTTAGCACGTTCGCCTCACACCACCAGGGTCCGGGTTCGATTCCCGTCTCGGCCATGTGTGTGTGTGTGGAGTTTGTGCATGTTCTCCCCGTGCCTCAGGGGGTTTTTCTCCGGGTTCTCCCGGTTTCCTCCCCCCCGGTCCAAAAACATGCACGGTAGGTTGATTGGCACCTTGGAAAATTGTCCCTAGTGTGAATGTGAGTGTGTGTGTGTGTGTGTCCTGTGATGGGTCGGCATTCCATCCAGGGTGTATCCTGCCTTAATGCCCATAGATGCCTGAGATAGGCACAGTGACCCGAGGGAAGATCCCCGGATAAGCGCTAGAAGATGAACGAATGAATGAACAAATGAACTCATTTTAACAAAAGTCTTTCCCTGCTGAAACTGTTAGCTAAATTGGTCGTTAGCGTCTGAAAGATTAATTGTAGATCGCAGCGAATCGATCAAACATTCATTCGACTGATGTTTGACGTGAGTAACATATCTGCGAGATTAACGAGCGCTCGTTTATTCCCGGGTTCAAATGTAAAAAGTCACTGTAGCCATGGAGAGACGAGTTGTTGACGTCAGAGGCCAGATGAGCAAAATATATAACATGACATCATTTTTATTACAAGGGGAATTTGTGCTTAATAACCAACTGACTGGAAAAAAAGCCAACACTAGGGGGCGGTATAAGGCCTAAAACTTTCATTCATTCATCTTCTACCACTATATCCGATCTTCTCGGGTCACGGGGAGCCTGTGCCTAATCTCAGGCGTCTATGAGCATTAAGGCAGGATACACCCTGGACGGAATGCCAACCCATCGCAGGGCACATATACTCACATTCATACACTAGGGACAATTTTCCAAGGTGCCAATCAACCTACCGTGCATGCTTTTGGACCGGGGGAGGAAACCGGAGAACCCGGAGAAAAAACCCCTGAGGCACGGGGAGAACATGCAAACTCCACACACACATGGCCGAGACGGGAATCGAACCCGGATTCCTGGCGGTGTGAGGGTGAACGTGCTAACCACTAAAGCCACCTGTGCCCCCCCCCCGGCTTAAAACTTAAGACTAGCAAAATAACAAGAGCAGATGTCATACTGAAGGATTCGTTTTTTGTTGTTGTTGTTTTGTTTTTTTTAACGGATAAACCTTTTGATTTGTTCTGTAAGGATTGTAAACAATAAAAATAGTGAAATAACCGTAACAAACCCCTTTTTCACTTTATAGATACGGTTTCATTCGCAGAAAACTGTTGCTTTTTGAATGTAACGTTTGAGGAATTTTTTTTTTATAATATATATAAAAAAAAGACAAACAAAATCTGATGATCAGCTGCTTTAAATGAACCTGACCAAGCTGCTGTAATAAACATATATACAAAGTCATAAACAAGCTAGGTGGCTAGCAGGATTGCTATTGGAGTAGCTAAGAGTAGCTAGCTTCTAGGCTAAGCTAAACGTTTTTAAGAGTTAGCGTGGAATCCTGTTTTATTTCTCATTTCATTACACGGATAGAGATCTTTTTTTTGTGTAATGGAGGACAAACACTCGAAGAAGATGATATTGTGTACTGCCGGAGAACTTTTGCTGCTGGTGTTCAATCAAATTTACAATTTTGCGAAGAAAAAAAAAAAGGGGGCTCGGTCTAATGTAGACCTGAATCGGAACAACGAATATACGATACGACCCTCCGTGGTTTCGTCGGACTGGCGGGTTTTTTGTGTGTGTGTGTGTGTGTGTGTGTGTGTGTGTGTGTGTGTGTGTGTGTGTGTGATGTCATTTCGCCTTAACCGTGAGACCCCCGTGTCCATTTTACGACACTATTTTACCGCGAAAACTGATTCGCTAGACGTTTCGCACTGAGCTGGTGGTGTATTTTATTGCGTCCGCCGCTTTCTTGTATTTCTCTCGGCTCGTACTTCCGACGCGTCTTTTTTTTTTTTTCTTGGATAATACGATTAGAACGACGTACTCGTTAGATTTGATCCGATCGTACACAAGCAATACAGGGTACTCTCCAGATTAGGTCTGGTGTTGTCGTTTTTTTTTTTTTATTGTTTTGTTTGTTTGTTTTTTCAAGACGAGAGAGCTCTGCGGTTATTCGTCCATATCTTTTAGAGCATTGCTGCGTCGCAGAGGTCGCTAGTCTTCTTTTAGACTTTAGTATGTGGTAGAAAGACTCTTGTGTGTGCATGTATTAATTTCTTCCCCCGGCATCGATTAGTCGACAACCCTTGCATTAGATGTCAGTGATTTCTGTGTGTACTTATTCTATGCATATCTGCAGGTAACCCCTGCCTTCCCGCAGTGCATCGCATCGTGCTGCTCCTTCCTGTCTTTCTCTTCACGTCTCGCATCGCATGTCTCAAGCACTAACATACGTTTATTTTTGTTTTTTTTAACCCATCTTCATTTTGAGCTCACATGTAAAAGGGCTATATCTTTTTCCCCTCCAATACATAAACAAAAACAACGCTGAACGAGCCGGAAATCTGGACGCCGCGTCATCCCCGTCGTCACCAGCGATTTTTTGTTTTCCAGCTGAGCGCCCCCTACTGACCTCGGGACTGCCGGGCCTTGCCTGAGACACCGGCCCCTGTCGTGATCTGTGAATACACCCCGTTTTTGATTTCTTTCACGAGATCGTGTACTACTTGAACTATCTTTTTTTTTTTGTCGATGTACGGTATCAGGAAGCCGCTATTTTTTTCTCTCAGGGAACCGTTTGCTTTAACGTGTTCCTTACAAAAAAAAAAAAGAAATACTAAAAAAAATAATAATAATCATAATAATTTCTACACTGTTTGTTGCACAAACTTTTCGAGAAGCCTTCTGCACTGTGTAAATGATTACATAGGGGGAAGGGTGGAAGGACAGGGGTGGGGTTTGTGTGTGTGTGTGTGTGTGTGTGTGTGTGTGTTTGGGTGGAAAATACCACCGGGCTTCGAATCGAGATTTGTAAATACCTTTTTCTTACGGCAGAACTTTTGATAATGTTTTAAACGTTTGTGTAAAAAGATGTCTATATTAGTCTCCTGGAAAGCAGAAGGACGAGTGTGTTAGACCACTTTATTTGTACAGTGAAAGCACTGGATTTCTTTACTACTTGATTGTAACTAAAAATTAATCAGCCAAAGTGTTTATTTTTATTTTTCCCCTTTCCTTTTCATTTGATTATAATTTAATTAACAGTAAAAAAAAAAAAAAAAAAAAAACATCATTGCAGACGTAGGCATTGACGGCGTAATTTAATTCTCTATAATAGTTGACGTGTTGAAAGAGATGACCGAGTTTAATTTATTGGTGCCTTGTTTGTGTATATTTTTTCCAATAATGTTATTTTTCTCTCTCTCTCTCTCTCTCTCTTTTTATTCCTTTCTCCTGTGTGTAGGGTTTGTGTGTGGGGGGGGGGGGGGGGTGGTTGTAGGGTATTTTGGGGGGGGGGGGGGGGGGTAACCTAGCAACACTGAACTTACATGGGATATCTGTACCGTATGCCAAAATGGTCTCACTCACGTTTCTATGAAAATCTGTTGATAAATATCTCTATATATTGATATATTAAATTGTTTAAAAAAATAAATAAATAAATATTTTGTCGATCTGATTTCTTGTCATTCCGCAATAAAGCCGTGTCAGAAGTACCGAATGCATTCGGTGTTTTTGGGAGATAATTAGAATGGCCCGTGTGACCGAATGACCAAATTGTCGTTTAGAGATCGGCTTTATTGGTGGAGTGTGTGTGTGTGTGTGTGTGTGTGTGTGTGTGTGTGTGTGTGTGTGTGTGTGTGTGTGTGTGTGGCTGGCTGCGAGTCCCCCCTGTGTGTTGTGTCTGGAGCTCTCGTTGATGACGGTGGCTCTTTGTCTGGCATTGACAGGGAAAATCTCTCGCACACACACACACACACACACACACACACACACACACACACACACACACAACTCTAATTTGCTTAATGTCTCTGTACTGTGTGTGTGTGTGTGTGTGTGTGTGTGTGTGTATGCTGAATAGTCAAAACCGTAGTGCTCTTCCTCTCTCTCTCTCTCTCTCTCTCCTCTCTCTCTCATTCTCTCTCTCTCTCTCTCTATATCTCTATATATATATATATATATATAAGTGTGTGTATGTGTGTGTGTGTGTGTGTGTGATATTCATAGGGTTGCCATGGCATTTATGAGGAGGCCGAGTCTCCTTTGTTGTCAAGCCTCTCACCCTTCTTGCATTACAGTGATCATGATGAGACAGGGTCATGTGCTCATGTCATTTTGTATCTCCTGGCGTTGTTCAAAAAGGAAAGGGATAATACCACCCCGCTGATGCAATACACTTTCAACGCAGCCATTTAGCATATTATTCATGCTAATGATGCTATAAACAAAAAAAAGACAGCTTTTGTTAATCAGGCCACTCGCATCACGTCGAGTCAGCTGTAAATCGCATGGATGTGTTTTCAGAACCTACAAAACATTTTAGGAGGAAATCTAATACAGGGATTGTAAGAGATCGGAGTCACTCAGGGACGTTTAACGTTATTACGAAAAAATACAGTATAATACAGTAAATGTTTCAAACGTCAGTTTCACATTGGGGATATATTTAAGGAAATATTTTAAATATATATAACAGTGGTTTAGTGTTTAGCACGTTCGCCTCACACCGCCAGGGTCCGGGTTCGATTCCCGTCTCGGCCATGTGTGTGTGTGGAGTTTTGTGCATGTTCTCCCCGTGCCTCAGGGGGTTTTTCTCCGGGTTCTCCGGTTTCCTCCCCCGGTCCAAAAACATGCACGGTAGGTTGATTGGCACCTTGGAAAATTTTCCCTAGTGTATGAATGTGTTGTGTGTGTGTGTGTGTGTGTGTTGTGTGTGTGTGTGTGATGGGTTGGCATTCCTTTCAGGGTGTATCCTGCCTTAATGCCCATAGACGCCTAAGATAGACACAGACTCCCCGTGACCCGAGGGAAGATCGGATAAAGCGATAGAAGATGAACGAATGAATGAATGAATACAGAGTGACTTACATCCAAGTGAGTGAAGTTGAAGGGCCTCACCTAAGGGCCCAGCAGATTGGATTTGAGCTACTAACTGACTGAGCTATTAATTCTACTTCCATCTGCTTATCACTAGCTGATGAGTTGTCCCTGATATACACACACACACACACATATATATATATATATATATATATATATATCCTATATATGACTATATGTTAATCAATTACGCATAAAATATAATTGTATTACTCAGCAGAGTTGTTTGTAGAAACATAAGGGCCGCCATCTGGAGGTTTTATTGTTTTTTTTTGAAGGGTAATACTGACACCTAGCGGATGATCAACATTTTACACTATTATTATTATTATTATTATTATTATTATTATATACACTTTTCACATTTTTCACATCTGTGATACACAAATTATATATTATAATATATATATATATATATATATTATAATTATATATGATGTATATTTGTGATACAAATTATATTATATTATATAACATGTGCATAAACATTTTTTGATATGATTAGATTTTTTTATTATTGATCAGAGAAAAGGTGAATGCACAAATATGTGACACATTCAGATTGTCACCTTTATATCCAAATACACTGTAAACAGAAAAACAAAAGTATTGATTGTTCGTCCCGGTAAACAATAACTATTTGTTAGATGCACAAAAGTTTAGTGGTTTAAATCAAGGAGACAATAAAGACAGAGAAATAATGAAGAACTTTATTTTTTTATTTAAAAATGGCCACACATGATAATGTAAGAAATAAGGAAAAGTGAGAAAAAATAGAAACAACTTTCATTTCATAGCACTATGGTCAAAGATACCACTTACAACATTAAAAAACATAGAGAAAGGGAGGGGGGAGAGGGGGGGGGATCCTTCGTACGATATGAAATCGCTGTATAAACTTTAGAAAACAGTGTAAGGTTGAAAGGACAGTGTAATAGTGTTTACACAGATACAGAGAGTACATTAGAAATAAATAGTCAATATTCAGTCTCACTTTTCCACAGAACCGTATACAAAATATAAATAGCTATCAAATACAAAAATAAGCACAAATTTTCTTACAAAGACCGTTTTTTTTTTTTTTTTTGGAATAATAGGAGTTCCACAATTTACTGTTCACGTGGGAAAAGATCAGCGTCGAATACCTTCTAGTGGAATGTGTCGAATTGTGTGTGAATGATTTAAAAAGGTATTTTTTTTTTATGTAAAAACGAATCACATGGTACGATTTGGTACGAATCAAAACGATTCCTCTGGATGCTGAATGTACAGAGAAAAACAATCGTCGCAGCTCGAGTGGAACTTTGGGTTGTTAATGCACTTGCTTTGGGGTATGAATTGGAGTGGAATAGCATCGGAGAGCAGTGACTTCTTCAGATAAATCCCTGAAATGCGGCTTAAATCCACCCGGAATGTTAAACGACTGCTGCTGTCAGAAAGTCCATCTCAGACTTCGGCTTCTTCACCACTCGCTCCGATTCCTCCTCGTCCTCTCGGGGTCGCCTGACGCCGCCTGCGTTCGAGCTGCTGCTTTTAGGATCGGGGCTAGAAGGAACCGGTATGTCTGATGTGGTGCGATCTGAGCGACGCGACGATGTGGTTTCAACAGAATGAGAATCTGCAAAAAAATATATATATATCAGATATAGTATATATATATATATATATATATATATATTAATACATAAAGGAGGGGCTTAATGGTTAACATGTTCGCCTCACACCGCCAGTGTCCGGGTTTGATTCCCGTCTCGGCCATGTGTGTGTGAAGTTTGTGCATGTTCTCCCCGTGCCTCAGGGGGTTTTTCTCCGGGTTCTCCGGTTTTCCTCCCGGTCCAAAAAACATGCACGGTAGGTTGATTGGCACCTTGGAAAATTGTCCCTAGTGTATGAATGTGTGTGTGTGTGTGTGTGTGTGTGTGGTCCTGCAATGGGTTGGCATTCCATCCAGGGTGTATCCTGCCTTAACGCCCATAGACGCCTGAGATAGAGCACAGACTCCCCGTGACTCGAGGGAAGATTCGGATAAAGCGGTAGAAGATGAATGAATGAATGAATGAATAAAGGTCTGATTGGTTAAATATGTTGATATTAATCAGCTCTGTGTCAAGTCTTTTTTAAATTTAAATCTGAGGTTTGTTCATCCTTTGTTTGAAAACATCAGTTAATACATTGGAGTGTAATTAATATCACTAGTAATGAATTAATTTATCTAAAAACACAGAGAACCACGTTTCCCACGGACCATTATTACTGATGCACCACCTAAACCCTGCAGTAGAGCGTCCAATCAGGATGGAGAAGCACTATGGCGTATAAATAAAGACAATACTCAGTCTAACCTTTGTGAGTTGTGCTGCTGACTTCATTATCTGACAGCGGTCTGGAACAGTTGGACGTTCCTGAAAGAGCCGTGTCTTCTTGTCTGGCCTGTGTGTTCTCCAGCTCAGGCAACGTCTGCTCCGTGGAGACGCTGAACACACACACATGTGGACACACACATTAGCAATTGCTCTTTGTTTAGCATGTTACAGTATTTTTATTGTGTAAAATACCTTAAAATGTAAAATAAAACAAGTGAAAGAAAAAGAAAAGTATTATTTTTAGGCAACAAAATATATAAAAGTAGAATTTGACAATTTGTCAGTGGACATTATTGTGTTGTGTGTGTGTGTGTGTGTGTGTGTGTGTGTGTGTGTGTGTGTGTGTATATATATATATATATCCTTTATATATATATATATATATATATATATACACACCACACACACACACACACCCACACACACACACCACACACACATACACCACACTATATGTATGATGTATATGTGTGTGTATGTATATATATATATATATAAATATATATATTATATATATATTTATGATATATATACAATATAATTAAGTTTCAAAATTGACTGATCATAACTTTTTGCTGTTTACTTTATTCATTTCATTATTCACTAATTATAATTACTATATTTTACTAAATGCATTTTTTTTTTTGTTTTTGCAAAATACAGAAGAGTAACATACGTGACGCCGGGGTGAAGTTTCAGGGTTTTCTATCCACAACTTATCTGTTATACAGAGATTTATGATATATATATAATGATATATATATCAGATAATATTATATATTATATATATATATATTATACAATATAATTAGTTTACATAATGATATATATCTGTTTAATTATATATATCATTATTCACAAATTACTATATAATATATAATATACAAACTACAATATAATGTATAATAATATATGTTATTTTTTGTTGTTAATGTATTTACATATTATATAAAAAAATAAATAGTAAATTTAATAATTTATAATATGTGATAATAATAAAATATATATAATATATATATATATTATTATATTATTATTACAAATTAGTAAGCTTAAATTTTCGCTAAATTTGCATTTCAATAATTTTTATTTAAAATACAGAATAACTATAAATTATACAATCTGTTTATAGAGCCCTAAATACAGAGTTATACACTATATGTGTGTGTATATATATATATATATATATATATATATATATATATATATATATATATATATATATATATATATATATACTATTAAAAAAAAAACTATACTGAACAGTACACAAATAATATATAAATATGTAGTAATATAAAAAAAAAATCTGGTGTATTTGAACCTAAATAACCTTTTCAAATATGCCATTGTGCTTTTTCGACAGGAATCTGCCATTGCTTCTTAGGAAACTACAGTTTTTATACACCGATCAGGTATAACATTAAGGAATTATGACATTCATGAGCGATGATGTGAGATTATCTCGTCATCATGGCACCTAGTTATTGTGCGGGAGATTCTTAGGCAGCAACTGAACATTTTGTCCTCAAAGCTGACGTGTTAGGAACAGGAAAATGGGCAATGGTAAGGATTTATGGGAGTTTGACACATTGTTGTGTCTAGACGTCTGGGTCAGAGCGTCTCCATAACTGCAGCTCTTGGTTTGTGAATGTTCATCACAATAACGTCACAAAGAACCTTGATCATATTTTGGAGTGCAATATTCTATCACCTACTATGATTTATTACTTGCTGAAAAGTGCGCGCACACACACACACACACACAATTTAGACTGTCATGTTTCTGGAAAGTAGGACGAAACCAGAGAACCCCAAACGAAACAGTAAACTGAGGTCAGGATTGAACTCAGGATTGTGACCCTGAACCTGTGACCTGTTGGCGCCACTCACTGCGCCAACATGCAGCTCGGACTGTGCAATGCCGTATGCCAGCGGTGTAAAGCTTTACGCGTTCACCTTATCAGCTTGCGTGGAGTTGCAATCGTTGTCGTACGCTCGGTCCCCTTCTTCAAATTCACGCCTTTCCTCTTCAGTCCACACTGGCAGCTCATCTGAAGTGAAATGCAGTGGATTTAATAATAATAATAATAATAATAATAATAATAATAATAATAATAATAATACCACATTATGGAAACATTGAGGGTCAAACAGAGCTGCTCTGGTTAACGTCTACCTTGTAACTATATCAGTTCCACACATGTAAATAAAAGACACCAAACGCTCACCTTTCACAGACTTGGGGTTAAACTTCAGCCGTTTTAAAGCTTCTTCTTTGTCGAAATTGCATTTTATCAACTCGTACAGAGCCTGTGATACATAAACGACGCTTTCAGTGAGAAACCACGGCAGTGAATGACTTCTTTATATATAAAGCAACGCCTGGTGAAAGTCACCTCCTCGTTGTCTTTGATTAGAGGCATCTCTGGGACGGCGTCGTCTCCGGCCTGCTCTCTGACCCGCTTGGAGGCTTCAGCCAAGAAATCGACCACTTCGTTCTCTGGCAGCAGCTCCGGATTCCACAAAAGCTGATCCTCATTCTCGTACACTAGGATTGGGAAAAGTGTTTTGATGAAGCTTCCATAAAGAGGCTTTTATATTCAGAAAACCTTCCGGTCGCTCACGTGGTTGGCAAACATATTTAAATGCACAATCGTAAACATCTAAACACAAACACGGTGAACGAGTCAACATGTAATTAATCAGCGAGCCACATTACACGTGCCGAAATAGCTCAGTTGGGAGAGCGTTAGACTGAAGATCTAAAGGTCCCTGGTTCGATCCCGGGTTTCGGCAGCAAAGGGGTGATCTTTTATCAACCATTATAAAATAAATAAATAAATTGCAAAGGACCAAAAATAAACAAGTCTTAAATGCGTCTTTCTGTTTTCCTCCCTATCATTTTAGTCATAATAGACTGGGTTAGGTCCGGGTTTAGGGGGCATTGTTTTGTTGCATAAATGAAGCTTTCCAATATCATTGAAATAAGTACACACTTCTCTCTGGTCCAAATGTGACATGGAGGGGTTATTAATAATAATAATAATAATAATAATAATAATAATTTTCCCAATAAATTAGTATAATAAATAATCCTAAATTAACGTGAACACACCTAAAGTATATACACAAATCCTTATAGATAAAGTGACACACAGAAATCAACTTTGCACCTCGCTAGTATTATTTCCATTGATTGAATTCACACATTTAAATTAAAAAACAAATATATACACACACACAAACATATATGTAAACATATATTAAATAGCTACACTCACCCAAACCTAAAACTAGCGGCTAACAACACACTTATCCGAACACGCACATCGTAATGCTCGTGTATTTTGCTTTTATATTCTGGAAGGAGTCTCCAGTGTGAGAACTGCAAACAGGCAGTGATAAACAGTAATTCTATGTTTTTATGTCTTTAAGGGGACACCGAGTTTCATTTTCAGTCTGATGTATATGACTGAATAAATTAGTTTGACATTCCCCTACATTATATGAACTAAAAATATATATAAAATAACCTTGTTTGATTAATTAAAAAATAAATAAATACACATTTAGAAACAAACAAACAAACAAACAAACAAATAAATAATGTTGGAAAATTGCTGTACTATAAACACCTTGGAACATGCTATATTCTCCATACACAATAGATAATTCAAAATAATTACTATTATTATTAGATCATAAAAAATAATGTTAAAATATAAATCACAATTTTAGCCATGAAGTATTTTATAATTAATCGCAAAAAATAAATAATCAGGATTTCATCCTTTTCCTGAGATACTAATCATCATCTATATTCAAGATTAAGACGCTTTTATTAAACAGTTTAACTTTCTCTTACCTTTTTCATTGTCTTTATATTCGCACAGCTCGGGCGGGGTCTCGGCCTGGTACATCGGCCCAACCTTCACTTCCTGTTTACAACAAACATAATCCTCTCTCATTTGCATGATCAATACTTGACTATTCAGTTGTATGTTTAGGAAGTTTGAAACGGGACCTTCTTCCACTCTTCAGATGGAACGTAATCTTCATCCTCAGATTCATTGGCATCTCCTGTTAATCACAAACCCACATTAAGCCTGTGTCGTGTCGGGGGGGTACTGAACTCAGGAAACCAAATTTGGATGATGAATACCATCAAAGTAGCTGAATGGTTGAGAGCAGAGAAGCTGAGCAGTGCTGGGGGTCCTGCTTCGGCCGGGAGAATCCTGGCTGGATGATCTCTCGTCCTCATCTTCCCTGCCCTCCTTAAATAAACACAGAAGAGGAAATCTGGTAACGGTTTTCACATGGAGTCGTTCATTCATTCATTCTTCTACCACTATATCCGATCTTCCCTCGGGTCACGGGGAGTCTGTGTCTATCTCAGGTGTTTATGGGCATTAAGGCAGGATACACCCTGGATGGAATGCCAACCCATCACACACACACACACACACACATTCATACACTAGGGATAATTTTCCAAAGTGCCAATCAACCTGCATGTTTTTGGACCGGGAGGAAACCGGCGAAAAACCCCACACACACATGCAAACTCCACACACACACACACACACACACACACACACACACACACACACACACACACACACACACACACACACTTGGCCAAGACGGGAATCGAACCCGGACCCTGGCGGTGTAAGGCGAACGTGGAGTCAAATTATTTATTATTTTTTAATTAACCTCGTTTGTTTTAAGGTTTCCATGGTTACTGCTGCTCGGGTCGTTCTCTGGAGCATTCTGTTCTTCAGGTCCCTCATCCTCTGAATCTGCTGGTTCCGCAACACCATACCCATACATTTTTAACAGCTCGTGAAGGGGCATTTCTCCTTCCTGAGACAAACAAAGGTAAATAAGGATGGAGAGAGATAGAGCGTTTCAAGGGCACGACATGGATTCTAATGGTAATTAACCCTTATTAAAAATAAATAAGTACTAATAAATAACCCCCTCGTCACTGGTCTTTCCTAAAACATTACAGAAGTTCCACACTGTAACTTACTCGAGTGAGGTCGTCTATCTCATTGTTGAAGTTAGTCTCTCCTTGCAGCATCTCCTCCTCTTCCATCGTCTGCTCGTCGTCGAAGTCATGGACCAGCATGTCCGCAGTGGGCTCGAAATCCCTGTCCTCGGTCTGCACATCTGGAACAGATTGAACAAAAGGCCTTTTGCTTCTGGGCTGAATTCCTTATAAAACGAATAAATAAATATCTTATGAAATAGCCTAATAAATATCTTATCTCATTTAATCCTTGCACTGGTCATTTAAACAGAAGTCACTTCAGTCATCACAAGCAAAAAATCTCAGTCATGGAATAATAATAATAAAAATTGCAAATAATGTGGATTGTTGATCCTTACCTTTGGTACTCGCTCCACTTATGGAGAGCTGGAAAAAGAATAAATTGTTATTTTCATAACAACACTTTAACTATTTCATCTAGAATAATAAATATTGGGAGTCCTATAAAGTTGCCTGCTTTTGGTGTGATGGCTACACTTCCATTAACATTTTACCTACATGGAGGCAGTTATGCATACAAAAACTCCAACTTATTATTATTATTATTATTATTATTATTAGCAGTAGTAATAATACTGTCTATCTTCTGAGGCATCTAATAAGGTCTTGTCATGTACATTTCAACACAATCAATCTGCAATATAGGCCATAATCTACAAAAGAAAACCACAATAGACAAGTATGTGTAAAAGTTGTGCATAACGTGCATAATTATTATTGTGTATTATTGTGTATTGTGTATTAATTATTAATGTGCATAATTATTATTATTATTATTATTATTATTATGCAGATAACTACAATACAAAAAATACTATGTTTTATAAGAAGGAACAAAAACATCTTATTAGTACGAGTAGCGACAATCAGACAGACATGCCAATGAAATTCTACCTATTCATACATACCTACAGTTGTTATATATACATACACATGTATGTGTGTCTGTGTGTGTGTGTGTGTGTATGTGTGTATATACATATATATATATATGTATTATATATATGTGTGTGTATATATACACATATATATATATATACATTAATATATATATACATATATATATATGATATATATATATATATATATATATATATATATATAATATATATAAGGCTGTCATGTACAAAGGTGTAAACTTAATATATTTAGCAATTGAAAAATAATACAAATTAATTTATTAGTAATTTATTACAAATTTATTAGTACTAGAAGCGAGAGTCAGACAGACATGCCAATGAAATTATATATCATACACGTGCTGGTAATATATATATATATATATATATATATATATATATATATATATATATATATATATAGATATATATATAGATATATATATATAGTACACACCACACACACACACACACACACACAACTATTGTATCTGTATTAAGGCTGTCATCTAAAAGGTGTGAACTTAATATATTTAACATTTGAAAAATAATACAAATTAATGTATTTTTCCTACATGGCAAGCATAGTACGGAATAAATCATGTTTAATAACAAGAATCAAACATACATGAACACTAACTGTCTGTGCATGTAATTACAGCATTAATAGCAAAAATATTTAAATACAAAAATGCACAATCGTAAACATCTAAACACAAACACGGAGAACGAGTCAACATGTCACTAAGCAGCGAGACCCGTTACATGCGCCGAAATAGCTCAGTTGGGAGAGCGTTAGACTGAAGATCTAAAGGTCCCTGGTTCGATCCCGGGTTTCGGCAGCAAAGGGGTGGTCTTTTATCAACCATTATTAAATAAATAAATACATAATAAATAAATAAATATCAAAGGACCAAAAATAAACAAATATTAAATGCGCATTTCTGTTTTCCTCCCTATCATTTTTAATAGACTGGGTTAGGTCCGGGTTTAGGGGGCATTGTTTTGTTGCATAAATTAAGCTTTCCAATATCATTGAAATATGTACACACTTCTCTCTGGTCCAAATGTGACGAGGAGGGGTTATTAATAATAATAATAATAATAATAATAATAATAATAACAAATAAATTGGTATAATAAATAATCCTAATTGACCGTGAACACACCTGAATTATATACACGAATCCTTATAGCTAACCAAGTCACACACAGAAATCAACTTTGCACCTCGCTAGTATTATTTCCATTGATTAAATTCACACATTTAAATAAAAAAAAAAAAAACAAATATACACACACACAAACAAATATTAAATAGCTACACTCACCCAAACCTAAAACGAGCGGCTAACAACACACGTATCCGAACACGCACATCGTAATGCTCGTGTATTTCGCTTTTTTCGATATTTACATCTGAACACTGTAATATTAATATAAATACGAATTATAATACAAGTCTTGAACAACAGGTTGGATATAAACGTCTGTATTTGACTAAGTTAGCAAGCTAGCTAATATATTAGCGGGTTTTTTTTATTTTTGAACGGTGAAGTGCGCACTAAACCAATAGCTAGTACACTACAGTCATTAGTGACTATAGCACTATACACTATACACTACACACTACTACACTACACACTACACATTACACTAGTGCTCCGGCTAAAAAGCGAGGGAAAAGTTGGCTAACACGGCTAACACACACAGGCTAGCGCCGGGGCCTCACAAGTCCAAAGTGCGTTCACTCCCGAGAGTCAGCGCCGCAGTAAAGGGGAGGAGAGGGGGTGTAATTTGGGGTTGCTCCGAAACACCGAGAAACGCCGTTTGTGCCCCCTCACACACACACACACACACACACACACGTCACACTTCCCGGGTGTTTTACGTGAAAAGTGTTTATTCGTGAGCGTGATTTTCTCTCTTACCTCCGCCATTATTGATTACTGTGGGAACCCGGGGAAGGGCTGGCGGCGGCAACATGGGACGCACAAGTTTTTCACACACCACACACACACACACACACACACACACATAACACACACACACACACACACACACACACACACACACACACACACACACACACACACACACACACACACACACACACACACACACACACACACACACACACACACACACACACACACACACACACACACACACACACACACACACACACCACACACACACACACACACACACACACACACACACCACACACACACACACACACACAACACACACTTCAACATAAAAGTCCTGGTCGACAAGAAGATTCACCTGCATTCGTCCGACAGTGGGGGAAATTTCCAGGATGTATAAAATAAAAGAAAAAAAATGTACTACAAAAATAAACTAAAGAAAATGTCAAAAATAAAGAAATAAATAAAAATGATTAGTAGCACAATTTTACTGTTTACTGTTATTGCCATTGCAATCGCGTAAATTGTGTATTTTAAGTTGTTTATGTAGCTTTATGAATGGTTGTACTGTGTCATTGGTGTAGTATTGCTCAGTGGTTAAGGTATTATTATTGGGATCTGGATAGGGGAAAGGCACAGGTTCACATCATACCACTAGGGGGCGCTTGATCAAGATGCTGTATCATTCATTCATCTTCTACCGCTTTATCCGATCTTCCCTCGGGTCACGGGGGAGTCTGTGCCTATCTCATGCGTCTATGGGCATTGAGGATGAAATGCCAACCCATTGCAGGGGACACACACACACACACACACATTCTTACACTAGGGACAATTTTCCAAGGTGCCAATCAACCTACCGTGCATGTTTTTGGACCGGGGAGGAGGGGGAGGAAACCGGAGAACCCGGAGAAAAAACCCCTGAGACACGTGGAGAACATGCACAAACTCCACACACACACATGGCCGAGACGGGAATCGAACCCGGACCCTGGTGGTGTGAGGCGAACGTGCTAACCTCAAAACCACCGTGCCCCGTACTTCTTATATTTAAACACAATAATTATTCTAAAATAAGGCTGTCATTGGGAAATCTAGTCTGGACGTTTACATGTAAATTTGATATAAATATATTATTTAGATCAAATTAAATTTGATAAAAATATAAATAATAAAATGTTACAATTTTAAAGCATTTCCCCCCGGTAATGAATCATAAAGGTGAGGCATGTCAAAATGGAAAGTCTTAAATTTACAGATAAAAGAAAATATAAATGTCATGATGAAACCTCTCATTTGTGCATCTATCTTTGGGAGCCAATGTTGATCCCGTGAATAGTGGATATGTATCCAGGAATAAACCCGTGATAAGGGAACACTGTGAAGAGCATCTGTAAAGTTTTGTTTTTACTTGAAGAAACATGCATTCACCCGATGAGAAAAGTGAGGTATTTTATTCACACATTCAAGCTCGTTTTTGCACTGCTACAATCACTGAGCTCTTTGTTCATATAAACAAAATACAAAAAGCAGTAAAAAAAAAAAAAAAAAAAAAAAAAAACGTACAAATAATACGTAACAGAAACGACGTCTCAACGTTTCTCATCGATCCGCGACGCTATTTAAAAATTCCCATGTCCAGAAAGGACCACAATAAACTAACTCACTCTTAACAACGGCAACTTTGTGATAAACGCTTTAAATGTCTGTGTGCCTTTTCATACGGGAGAAAAATATACGGACTGGATACAGCCAAATTACAGAGGATTCCAGATGTATGACATCTAGATATACGCTGACTGAACTCGTCTTCACATTTTGACTCGGTCAAAAAGTACCATTGATATTAACACTGATGTACGTAGGACATACTGTTTTTTTTTTTTTCTATCATCACCCAAATGCAAGTTTTCACCAACAGTAAACGTTTGTCATAATGAACAATAATGAAAGTACCTGTGACCTGTTTAAAGTGCATTGCTCACTTTAGAAGAAATACAGCACAGCAGATGAAAAGAAAAGGATAATAAAAAAAACAAGTTACTACATGATCCTAGGACGTGGAATGTCTACACAGACATTTAATACTGAAAACGGGGAACGAGAAGAGGGAAAGAAAAAGGACACACATTATTGTAAGCCTTCTACTAACAAAAAACATGACATTCATGACAGTAAATGCAAAAATGGCATAATGCTGCCATAAGAGACGATTCATATTATTTAGTCGGATAAGAAAATATAAAAATTCAAGTTGATCTTGCGTACAAAACAACAACAACAACAAAAAAACATAAACGTTGGTTTTTAAAAATGAAGACGGTAACTCTGGGAGCTACACCTGGAGGATAAATAAGTGACATGGCCAAATCTTTTCCTATCGTTTTCTTTTCGGCGGTGTTTGTGCGTCAGTCTTGACGCGTTTTCAAGTTAAAAAACACTAAATGACTCGGGCTTCTTCGAGGCCGTGAGCTGAAGTTGTGCTCATACGGACACTTTCCCTTTCACTTCCAGCTTGGTGATGCTCTCGCCCTGTTTGCTGCTCTGTTCCTCTGTAAACGTTATGTAGGAGTACACCAGACTACCAGCAATACTGAGGTAAAAAAAACACACACACACAGACACAGAGTTAAGCACATTGGCACGACTGAAATGGTTTCTATAGGGTCAACATCCATAATCCTTCTCGTACCTGATGTTCAGACCTATGAAGTTAGTCCAGGAGAAAATATAATCCCCTCCAAATACCATTCCAATATATGTCACTAATATATTCTGTAAAAACAAAAGAGAAAAGCAAATGAGCACCAAATACATCGTGTCGATCGGTCATACTGAAATAAGCTTACTTTCAGGCAGCCGACGATGGTGGTCGTCAACGCCGAGTTGTATTGAGTGCAGAGCACCGTGGAGTACATCAATATAAAACTAAAAAAATAAATAAAATAAACAAAAACAGAAACATCACGCGTCGTATGTACACACTGAACCCGAGCGCTGATTTTCCGCTCATGATTCATTTATAAATCATATTACCCCATTATGCAAGACATGATGAACTGTGCCACAAAGAGTGTATCTGACCAGCCGTCATAATCCAGGGCCTAGAGAGACAACAGAGAATGATTAGCGGAGGAGAGGAGGAGGAGGAGGGGGGGGGGGGGGGGGGGGGGGTGCAATTCTGCTAAAATTATTTTTAATGCATTTTTATCAAAGATTTTTATTCACAACAGTTGTGCAGTTGTAAACCTATTAGAAAAAATGTTAAAACTTGATGTGAATCATGTGGTTATATATGATGCAAGAATGAATAGGACAAAGGCAGCTTTTAATATATATATGTATATGTATATAAATATTATATATATATATATAATATATATATATATATATATATATATATATATAATATATATTATATATAATATATGATATATATATATATGTGTATAATATATATAATTTGATATGTAAATTTGATAAAATGTAAAATAAAAAAAGAATATATATAAAGAAAGAAAACAATGAATAAATAGGACAAAGGCAGCTTTTAATATATATATATATATATATATATATATATATATCGACGAGTGGAGGACTTTCGTCTGAGAGAGAGAGAGAGAGAGGAGAGAGATCCCCAGAGAGAGAGAGAGAGAGACAGAGAGATAATACACATATATGCATATATATATACACACATACACACTCCAGATTGTACATCACCTGCTAGAACTCTGCATTACTATGATTTTTTTTTAAATATACAGTATATTGCAAAACACCTTGCTTCCATTGCAAGAGTTAATATATTCCCGCTGTTTACCCGAGTGGGAATAATGGCAGCTTTGTGTACGAGCGGCTCGCGAGGCTCTGAGGGAAAGCACGCTGAATAAACTGAGGCCTTGCTGTGAACACACAGTGCTGCATTAAACGAGCTATTCATGAAGGCCTCATCACGAGTTGAGTCTTGAGGCGGCTGGTTGTGAAAAGTTTAGCCAGGAGAACGTTTCTCACCAATGGAGTTTTTAAGCATTTCTTTAGTCCCAATCCTTAAACAAAACGACCCTGAAGGGAACGTCTATCAGCAAACTAAAGCAGCGAGTGAATTCCCTCTAAGCAGGGGAGCAGATGGTTCCGACTGGAGATGACGGATTGCTCGGTTCATGAGGGACCGTTGACGGATGTCCGTCACACGTTGATCTATCCCTATACCTTTAAGGCGTTTACGTTCCCGAACCTCAATGTTCGCTCTATATTCCAGCGTACTAACCTTTCCCATGTCTCCAGTGACATGTGCCAAAAGGAGTGTAGGCAGGATCATAAATAAAGCGTTGTAATAGAGTAGACCATACTTTCCCAGCTCCTGTGAAGAGGGAGGGGGGGGGGGGTTGGACAGGGGAAAACAGACGGAGTTATTTACGGCACATTCCAGGGTGCAGATGTCATGAATGCATTCCTTAGATTCCCCCCCCCCCCGACACTCCTATAAACTATAAATAATTGGTACAGGACCTCCGAATGATCCTACTAATACATGACAATATTCTCTAAGCTGTATTACAGTTTGACAACTGCTTTATGTTTAAATAAAGGAATGTACATTTGTCAAGCCAAGCAACGAACACCTTGGACAAATATTTTCCTGCCAATCAGAATCAGACGGGTATGACAAAATGATATTAAATAAATATGTAACTAGGGGCACGGTGGCTTAGTGGTTAGCACGTTCGCCTCACACCGCCAGGGTCCGGGTTCGATTCCCGTCTCAGCCATGTGTGTGTGAAGTTTGTGCATGTTCTCCCCGTGCCTCAGGGGTTTTTTTCTCTGGGTTCCTCCCCCGGTCCA
>JACRUU010000016.1:16204323-16236823 GCA_030449085.1 Kryptopterus vitreolus
TAAAGCGGTAGAAAATGAATGAATGAATGTTTGACGACTGAACCGTATTTCTTTTTTTTTCCAACTTTAATATTAAAATGATCTCCTGAAGTGGGAGTTAAAAACCTCATGGATGTTCTGCACATCAGTTCATCTCCACAACCTGCAACTGCAATAACAGTGATTATGTTTTTTAGTGCATGAATGGAGCTTTTGTGAATGGAAAAACGTGTCGCACTTCATTGCACCCCCCATGAGAGAGAGAGAGAGAGAGAGAGAGAGAGAGTGCCACGATGCCAGGCTTCTACTTCTGTAGCTGCTATTACCGGTTATAAAGAGAAAACCGCATGCGGGCCCTCGTGCATAATTCCGCTATAACGCTACATACGCCCTGAAATGAAGTGCACTATGTAGTGCATATCCGGATAGAAATGTAAAATAAATAAATAAATAAATAAATAAATAAATGCATAAAAAGTTTATGGCATTGTATCCAAATGTTATGGAGGTAAAATGTCCGTCTTTCCTTACCTGTAGTTCGTCAGGACGCTTTTGTTGATCACAACTATGAGGAAAGAGCTGACGCCGTAAAAAGCCGCAGCGAGGAGCTTGATTACGAGCGTCAGGGTTTCATCCGCCATCCCGGAGCGACACACTCTCTCTCTCTCTCTCTCTCTCTCTCTCTCCTCCGTCCCTGTCTCTATTTCAACCCCCTCCTCTCATCCCGTTACTCCGGCTCACAGCGCCTTCTTCTCCGCCCTGACGTTTCGCAACTTCCGCCAAGTTGTTTTTTTTTGCCTTTACCCCCCCCCTCCTCCTCCCCTCCTCACTAATGCCACGTGACAAGGAACGACGAGAAAATCCGTGTCGGACCCAAACCGAATTATTTAGTGATGTGCGCGTTCACACGCAGGCTTCGAAGCAAAAAAAAAAAAAAACAGGAATATTTCAGGAGCCCGATTCGTTATTCCCATAGTCACGTGATGTGTGCCGTCACAAGCTTGGTTTCGCAGGCAACCACGTGACTGCACTTTTAATAATAAAATAAAATAATAAAATAATTTTTTTTAAAAACGTGTCCGCTTCACGGTCCGGGGCGAAAAACAGCATTTGCATTGAGATTATTGCGTATGGAGTTATTTAAGGTCATAGTAAGAATATTGCTACAGAACATGTTAATACAGAATCACACTTTGCTTTATTGCAAAGTACTTTTTTTTTTAAAAAGTGGGATGGAAAGAGAAAGGGATGCAATGGAAGGATAAATAAACAAATAAATAAGTAACGGAATTATTGCACCGAGAAGTACAACCTTCAAGTTAACGTTGTTATTGCATATATTTCTATTTTCCGTTTCTATTTTGTCTAGATTTGGCATTTAAGTGTTTATTTACCCTCTTTTATTAAATCATTCACCGATTCATTTAGTCATGTATTGGTAAATACACTCACACGAAACAATCATTCATTCATTCATTCATTCATTCATCTTCTACCGCTTTATCCGATCTTCCCTCGGGTCACGGGGAGTCTGTGTCTATCTCAGGCGTCTATGGGCATTAAGGCAGGATACACCCTGGATGGAATGCCAACCCATCGCAGGACACACACACACACACACACACACACACACACACACACACACACACACACACATTCACACATTAGGGACAATTTCCAAGGTGCCAATCAACCTACCGTGCATGTTTTTTCGACCTGGGGAGGAAACCGGAGAACCCGGAGAAAAACCCCCTGAGGCAGGAAACAATCATTTTATCTATATTGCCTTTTGTTGCTTTAAGATTGTGAAGTACTTGATTTATTAATGTAAAAATGTAAACGTTTATTGCGTTTCCTCAGGGGCCCAACGCCACCAATTAAACCATTTGACCGGTAGATGTCGCTATTGCGCACTATTGTGTAATGAACGATTTTGCGATATATTTCAGGGGAAAGCTTTGGTCATTTCAGATTTCATTCACCATCACTAGCTTGTGTTACACCACAGGAAATGCTGTAGGGCATGCTGTAATCAAATGTTCTTGGTTATTTGTTTCCAATAAAAGCGCAAATTGCTGCTTTATTACTCTTATACCGCAGCGAATCGCAAACAATTATCCTTCATTGTATTACAAAAAAAAAACATATATTTTATCCTTTTATAGTTACGTTTGCAGAAAGCTTTTCTGTTGCTTTTTTTAATAAGACAACTTATCACCACACAGATATCATCGTAGCAGCTTAGTGCTGTTATGATTTGATGTTTTGAGGTGAAGTCTAACATCTTTACCAATGAGCACTGGCAGTGGAGACTCCTTCCAAAGTTTGACATAAGCATTTCTTTACAGAAGACCTTCCTTTATCAATAAGTGCACAAATATTAATTCTTCCTTCAATAACAATTTTATTTTAAATAACCACATTAATCATATTATCTTTAGTCTTAGATTTAGACAAAGTGAATAGCGTTAGAAACAACAGAACATTTTAATATTAAGGTCCGGCTTGCGTTCTATCCTCTGACACTTCAATGCTTGCATCATTTATTCATTCATTCATTCATTCATCTTCTACCGCTATATCCGATCTTCCCTCAGGTCACGGGGAGTCTGTGCCTATCTCAGGCGTCTATGGGCATTAAGGCAGGATACACCCTGGATGGAATGCCAACCCATCACTGGACACACACACACTCACATTCACACACACATTCATACACTAGGGACAATTTTTCCAAGGTGCCAATCAACCTACCGTGCATGTTTTTGGACCGGGGGAGGAAACCGGAGAACCCAGAGAAAAAACCCCTGAGGCACGGGGAGAACATGCACAAACTCCACACACACATGGCCGAGACGGGAATCGAACCCGGACCCTGGCGGTGTGAGGGAACGTGCTAGCCACTAAGCCACCGTGCCCCTGATTGCATCATAGGCCACTCAAATGTAGAATGGTTAAGAAAGATACTTTAATTCTGATAGCTGGCAGTTGGAATGTTTATTGTTTCTGGTTGGCACGAGGAATCAATGAGTCCTGTGAGTTTTATCGCCGACCTTAGCTGAGACCGTATCAGAGACCACAATCTCCTGTGGTGATACTGTCATCGTTGCATCACTGCTCCGTCGGGTGCATTCATGCACATTAAACACATCACGATGCGCAACTTCAGCCGTAAGTTCTTTTGCCGTTTCTTTTGTTTTCTTGTCCCAGTCTCCATCATAAATCTGATTCTCTGATCTGATAATGCATTCCGCCCCACTTTGACTACACTTTCAGTGGTCGGGAGATTGACATGAAGTCCGTTTGGCTTCTTCGAGCTGCTAAGTAAAGATCGCGAAGATGACGTGCAGCTCCGACTGATGAACCCTCTCCTCAGGGAAGCAGGCAGCGGTCTACACAAAGCCGGAGATATTTTTCCCACTCCGCCCGTTTGATCGGGGTTCATTCCATTAATCACAGGGCCAACGCAAGGAGATACGGCCTTCTGTTTAGGCAGGGGCAAGATTTTCTTAACGGGTGTAGACACGCATTCCGAACGGGTTTCACGGTGAACACGGAGAGGAGTTCGGGAGAGACCCGGAGATCCGATAACCTTCCCATCGGCTGTAAGCACACCCATGCTGACACTATTAACTCCTGTCCTCTTCATCTTCGGCTCGGGCTGGGTGTACGGCCTGTGACTGTGAAGAGCGCTCTTTTTTTCCCTCATTTTGCCAGACAGGTACTTCGCCTGCAGGGAATTTGTGTAGAGAATGATCGCAGAGTGCAAACTTCTCTTTCTGATCTGTGGCCCGGGATGTAAAGAGTGGAAACCTGGGCTCCTTGAAAGGCTCATAATGATGCTGCCGAGTGCTGTACACCACAGGATATGTTTCGCTAACTTCCTGTTGAGACTGGAATTAATAAAATAAAATAAAATAAAAGCATTAAATACTTAACTCAATACATTTTGCTAGATATCAATATTTTCATGGAATTTCATGACATCATATTTGTGTAGTATGACGAAAATATCTGTGAAGGGCGAGCAAGGGGGGGGGGGGGCTGTTAGGGGATGGTCGTTGGAATTTGCAATCGTCAACATTTTCTAAAGTAACTGTAATTTAATAACATGTTTTTTCGCTGTAACTGTAACGGATTACTATTACTTTTATTTTGTAGTTAAATTACATAATGCCGTTACATGTATTTTGTAATTAAAATACATAACGCCGTTACATGTAACTACTTACTCCCACAACACTGCATAATATATATATATATATATATATATATAGTATATATATATATATATATATATATTATATATATCTATATATATATATATATATATAGTATATATATATATATATATATATATATATATATAGGGAAGGTGGTAGCCAAGTGGTTAAGGTGTTGGCCTCTGGACTGGAAGATCATGGGTTCAAACCCCACCACCATCAAGCTTCCACTAGTGGGCCCTTGAGCAAGGCCCTTAACCCTCAAATGCTCAGTTGTAAGTCGCTCTGGATAAGGGCATCTGCCAAATGCTGCAAATGTAAATGTAAATATATATATATATATATATATATATATATATATCTATATATATACACATGTGTGTATGTGTGGTGCATATATATATATATATATATATATATATATATATATATATATATTTATATATATATCTTTTCATCACGACCGGTCTGAAGGTTAAACGAACGTCACTTGATATCACTTGACATTTTCGTGTTGACGGGCGGTTGAGGATCAAAAACCACAAATTGTGAAAGCACCTTTATCTGACATAAATGTGGAATGTGACGTTCAACTTACTGATCTGATCATCACTAATTAAAGCGTTTCTTTGGCTGAGGGCACAATTTATCAAGACTTATGAGCGTCTTTTTTTGAATCAATAAATCATCATGACTCATTACTTAATCATTACCTTTCATTTCGGAGGAATGGCCAATGCGTTTCTTCATATCTGTGAAAAATCGACGACTATTTTTTATGCATTTTTATTCATATTAAGTTATTTAAGACCCAAAGCATCATTTGTTAGCTCTCGGATAACAAAGAGTAGAAGCAGATGTTGTCTTCTGGTGTTTTGAAGTTTGAATGTGCTTTGAGATGCGTTTCTGTTTGTGGTTATTGATTTATTTCATGCACAAGGCATTTCTGGACTTTCCCAATTGTATCTCAACTGTTCAGTCTAAACTGTACAGAAATCCATTGAGATAAGGATTTTCTTCAAATTACTATTAGCAAATTGCCAAACATTTTACTTCATATCTGCATTTAATAGCCAACTCGTTTATATTTATCTCACAACCATCACAAAAACATGGCTCTTATTGGACTATTTTCCAATGTAAAATACTGTGCATGTGTTAAATAGATGTAATTATTTTTTAACCGAAAGTGACAGATTTATCCACATGAATATGAGGGAAAATATTTTGCTACGCTTAATACAACAGGTGTTTGTTTACCAGGAAAACCTTTTTAAGGCGAGGAGAGAGCACTTTCACGTCTTCCCTCTCAAGTAAATCATCAAAACTAAGAGGAACAGGTTCATGGCAGACGTCCTTTACATTTCTATTAAAACAAAAACAAAATCTGATATGCAAGTTTTGTTTTTGTTTATTTTCACTTTTAAAGTGTAGAACAATATTAATATCCATAAGTGTTTATTTCTGTTTTTCTATTTTCTATGCGCCATGAACTTACTTGTTGCGAGTGCCAGGGCTTGTATTATCGGAGATCTCTAGAAGGTCGTCTGGATCTGGCGATTTAAATGATGGATCCATTTCTGAGGAAAACGTACATGTGTCATGAGGTCATTTCACTTAATGTTATGCCTGATCGAGGTAAGTAATATGATGTAAGAAATAACATAATGATATTATGTCTTGTGGGCCATACCACTGTAAGCTGAACCGGAGCCCCAGTGACAAACGTCGGTGTCTCCGAGACTGATCCCTACTATAGCCTTGCTCCTGTTCGCTTTGGTTAAATCATGCAAAGAAGGAAACTTCTCAAGCCTGAAATCAAATGATACGTTTAGTTAATGCACAGTTCATACACAGCACATGAATTTGTGTGTCCTGCATATTTGCTTTCTTGCCACCCAACCTACATCCCAACCAGCCGAACCAGTACCTGACCCATTAATCATTATTAGCATGAACTTATTCAGGTGGGAATTGCCATCACGACCTTCTGATCAACATCTTAACCACACTCCCACCTTCATTCATTCATTCATTCATCTTCTACCGCTTTATCCGATCTTCCTCGGGTCACGGGGAGTCTGTGTCTATCTCAGGCGTCTATGGGCATTAAGGCAGGATACACCCTGGATGGAATGCCAACCCATCGCAGGGCACACACACACACACACACATTCACACACACATTCATACACTAGGGACAATTTTCCAATGTGCCAATCAACCTACCGTGCATGTTTTTGGACTGGGAGGAAACCGGAGAACCCGGAGAAAAAACCCCTGAGGCACAGGGAGAACATGCACAAACTCCACACACACACACACACATGGCCGGACGGGAATCGAACCCGGATCCTGGAGGTGTGAGGAGAACATTCTAATTTAGCAATAATAAGGCACGTTCGCCTCACACCGCCAGGGTCCTGGGTTCGATTCCCGTCTCGGCCATGTGTGTGTGGAGTTTGTGCATGTTCTCCCCGTGTCTCAGGGAGGTTTTTCTCCGGGTTCTCCGGTTTCCTCCCCCGGTCCAAAAACATGCACGGTAGGTTGATTGGCACCTTGGAAAAATTGTCCCTAGTGTATGAATGTGTGTGTGTGTGTGTGTGTGTCCTGTGATGAGTTGGCATTCCATCCAGGGTGCATTAATGCCCATAGACGCCTTAGATAGACACAGGACTCCCCGTGACCCGAGGGAAGATCGATATGTGATAAAGAGGTAGAAGATGAATGAATGAATGAAAAAAGAAAATCATGTAAGCTGAATTTAGATTCGCAGCACCTCTCTTGACCACGTCATCCTGCATGGCGATTGATTGCAGGCCCACAGTGTCTGTGGATTCTTCGTTCAAGAGTCAGTAAACTTATTTCTGCCTCTTCTGTAGCTTTTAAAAAAAAAGAACACAATATACACACGTAAACATATACCGTAAGAATACAAAAAACACACGTCAAATCTCACATTCAAGCTGGATTTCATTGAATATTGAATAGATTCAAATATTGAAACTTGAAACAGATGAATAAATCAAGACAAAATATATTATAATATAATAAAATAGAATATAATATATAATATAACAGATAATATTTGATGATGTGCCACAAATAGGACAATATACAGCATTTAGCATAAAATATACCGAACCTAAAGACCTCCTTCATTTGTAGAACAATATTAATATCCATAAATATCCATAGACATAAAGCGACATTGATTTTCTCTTGTTTTGCACCATAAAGGTGTTTGAGGGGTAAAAAAAATACTCTTAAAACTCTTAAGATACTAAACTAATAATAATAATAAAAATACAAATAATACAAATAATAATAAATATAATAATAATAATAAAAATAATAATAATTGCATAAATAAAAACTATTCCCAGTTTTTCTTAGTCTGCTTTTGGACAATTTGTATATATGTATATATATATATATATATATATATATATATATATATATATATATATATATATATATATATATATATCATTCATTATCTCATCTTCTACCGCTGTATCCGATCTTCCCTCGGGTCACGGGGAGCCTGTGCCTATCTCAGGCGTCTATGGGCATTAAGGCAGGATACACCCTGGATGGAATGCCAACCCATCGCAGGGCACACACACACACAACACACACACACACATTCATACACTAGGGACAATTTTTCCAAGGTGCCAATCAACCTACCGTGCATGTTTTTGGACCGGGAGGAAACCGGAGATAACCCGGAGAAAAAACCCCCTGAGGCACGGGGAGAACATGCAAACTCCACACACACATGGCCGAGACGGGAATCGAACCCTGGATCCTGGCGGTGTGAGGCGAACGTGCTAACCACTAAGCCACCGTATATATATATATATATATATATATATATATATATATATATATATATATATATATATATTTCTTAGTAATATGCACAGCGTTACCTTTGCACATGGAGACTCCTGTTGCTGATTTAACATTAGCTGTCTGCGTTTTAGGCTGTATGATAACTCGGCTACTGCCAGCTTCGACTGATTTGCTGCGGAAGCTGCCTTTCACCGTGGGGGTCACAGCTAATGACTTCCTAAATAAGACACATCAGGCTGAACTTTAAATACTACTTTTTTTTTCCTATTTGGTATACTGAAACATGTATTACATTTATAATTATGGCAATTATCCAGAGAAGTTTACCAGCCTTGCTTAGTGGTGGCAGCTTGGAGGTGCTGGGATTTGAACCTGTGACCATCCGGTCCAGAGCCCATTGCCTAAACCTCTGAGCTTCCAACCTCCCCTTATAACAATTCATTTGGCAGACGCACATGAGGGTTAAAGGGCCACTAATGGCAGCTTCGGTGGTGCTGGTGTTTTAGAACCTGCGACCATCTGGTCCCGAGCCTAATGCCTTAACCAGTGCCTTCCCACAATGAATGCTAGGTGCTGCAATAAATGATTCCAGATCTGTCTATCATAAAACGCTTACCGTAGCCTCTTATACAGAAGATCTTGCTCATGATGGAGAATTTCCTTGTTGGCTTTGGGCTTTTTTCTGACCCGGAATTCATGATGAAGATCCGCCCCTGTATCAGACCCATCATATACAAAGCCCTGTGTTGAAACTTGTGTCAGCTGGTGATTTTTTTTCTGGAAGGGAAGGAATAACATTCGGAATCCAGTTTTTAAACACAATAACGAGAAAAGTATTCGTTTTTGACTGCACAAGCCATAGTTTCTATGAGAAACCAGAATTAAATATAGTAATTGCTGCATTATCATGCAATATGCTATAACTATTTGCACCACAATGCATATAAAAAAAAGAGCAGTAGAAACTACTGTGTACCTTTGCAAGCTTATCCATGGTGCTCATGGAGTGAATGTCCAAGGTGTCAAAAATCCTTGTGGTCATATTTCATGCTTTAGCCCTTATTTAACACCTGTTTATACACCTTATTGTAACACACCGATTTATACAAAAGCATACATACAGACACACATTATATATATATATATATATATATATATATATATATATATATATATATATATATATATATATATATATATATATACTATATACACACATATATATTTAGACCAGCATGAGTACAATTTAAGGATATCTCTTTTTTAAGAAGAGCTTTTCGGCTCGTTGATTATTAACTCACTCGTTTCTATTTATTGTTGTTTCCTGCAGCCGTCAGAGACTGAATGTATTGCATGGACACTTCCATTGTCTCTCGTGGTTACACAAATAATACACAACCTGTTGCCTCATTGTCACCATAGCAGCAGCGTCATAAGCACATCTCTCCCTCATACACACACACACAAACACACACACACACACACAAATTATTCCAGGCTACAAATTGAAACCTACATTATTAGAAGTAATACAAATGGTCAAACAGTATGTTCAGATATTTAGGAAATAGTGGATGTAATGAAGTTTCTTTATTTATTTTTTCTTTGATGTTCTTTGTTGTCGTTCATTAATGCAAACTGCGTTAATGAAGTGTTAATACAATTAGCTCCATTCATTCATTCATCTTCTAGCGCTTTATCCGATCTTCCCTCGGGTCACGGGGAGTCTGTGTCTATCTCAGGCGTCTATGGGCATTAAGGCAGGATACACCGCGGATGGAATGCCAACCCATCACAGGACACACACACACACACATTCATACACTAGGGAATTTTCCAAGGTGCCAATCAACCTACCATGCAAGTTTTTGGACCGGGGGAGGAAACCGGAGAAAAACCCCCTGAGACACGGGGAGAACATGCACAAACTCCACACACACACACACATGGCCGAGACGGGAATCGAACCCGGACCCTGGAGGTGTGAGGCGAACATGCTAACCACTAAACCACCGTGCCCCCTACAATTAGCTCCATTACGCACTGCATGGATCAGTATTCAGCGTTAAAGTTAGTGCAATTTTAAAACTGTTTACGCTTATTTTGTTCATTTTTCAAAAATGAAAATGTACAAATTACCCAAGCATTGGGATGGAACACACAGTATTTCTTCCTACTGCCCAAATTTTCCATCCCAATTCATACAGGATATATTCTCATTATACATTCAAGGTGAGTTACTTATTACTCAGATGGTTTCAGATTTTTTTTTTGACTATTCAAATTTTACATATATTTGACATTATTTGACTTACACAATCAAAACTTAATAATCGCCATGACTTCTCTCTCTTTAACAACCCTGCGTTCCTTATAAAAAAGGACCCGAGTAGAAGCTCAGCAGCAACTTATACTTGAACTTGAATGAGTGTTAAAATGAGATTGCGCTCACACTTCACCTTTTAAGACATTTGGGTCCTCTCTGAATAAACAACCAAATGTCTACATTTTGTGCAATTAGTCTGCATATTACGCCATTAGTGTCGTCACCGTTACACACCGCTGGATGTAGATTTAGGTCCTGATTGAGTAAGTTAGAGGTGAACGTGGAATGAAAAAAAAAAATAAAAAACTCCCTAAGGTTAGATGATAAAGAAACCTTGATTAAAGCCTTAGGACAAAATCTATCTTCTTCTGAGTGACATCAGATAGCGCGATTGTGAGTCAGAATTCTCTATAAAAATGTATATATAAAAAGAAAATATAAAAATATATATATAAAAATCCTGCTTATTTGGTAATCTGATTAAATAAATGGAAATTTGATACTTAAAAATTAGGCAGTCAACACATATAGACTTTTCTTTCATCTATAGACTTTTTAAAAATTTATATATATATATATATATATATATATATATATATATTCATTCATCTTATAGCGATCCGATCTTCCTTGTGCCTATCTCAGGCGTCTCTATGGGCATTAAGGCAGGATACACCCTGGATGGAATGCAGACCCATCGCAGGACACACACACACACACACACACACACACACACATACACACAATCACACACACATTCATGCACTAGGGACAATTTTCCAAGGTGCCAATCAACCTACCGTGCATGTTTTTTGACAGGGGGGAGGAAACCAGAGAACCCGGAGAAAAAACCCCTGAGGCACGGGGAGAACATGCACAAACTCCACACACACATGGACGAGATGGGAATCGAACCCCCGACCCTGGAGGTGTGAGGCGAATGTGCTAACCACTAAACCACCGTGCCACCTTATATATATATATATATATATATATATATATATATATATATATATATATATATATATATATATATATATATATTGCACTTGATCATATTTGCATGTTATGAGCACATCAAGTTTAGATTTGAGTTACAGTGGCTGAATTGTGTCTGCCGTATCAAAACAACCTCAAAATATGTTTATCTGGAGCTTATGCTTGACTTCAAAGCAAGTACTGAATCTGTTTTTCCGTTAGAGAATTGGGGTCAGTAGACCACATGACCCACTCGTTTTGTTATAAAGAACTTTTGGCGGCATCTCATTTTAGACAAATGAAAATATTGTTTTTTACATTTATTTGCTAATAATAAATAACAAATGAATAAAGATAAGAAATGAAGCAACATTTATAGCAAAACAGAGCAAAACGTTTGATTTGAACAAAAATCACCCGGAATTGTGGAACTGAAACTTTTCTGTCAAATAGGTCAAAGTTTTTGCAATCTGGCATCGACGGACATGAAACTAAAACTAAAATAGTATCTAAAAGAAGCAGAATAAAACATTATTTCTACAAATTATCCAACAGTTTAAAGATAATATTCGTCAATATAAACGGGTGACAACGGGGCACGATGGCTTAGTGGTTAGCACGTCCCCCTCACACCGCCAGGGTCCGGGTTTGATTCCCTGTCTCGGCCATGTGTGTGTGGAGTTTGTGCATGTTCTCCCCGTGCCTCAGGGTTTTTTTCTCCGGGTTCTCCAGTTTCCTCCCCCGGTCCAAAAACATGCACCGTAGGTGCAAATTGTCCCTAGTGTATGAATGTGTGTGTATGAGTGTGTGTGTGCCCTGCGATGGGCTGGAATTCCATCCAGGGTGTATCCTGCCTTAATGCCCATAGACACCTGAGATAGACACAGACTCCCCCGTGACCCGATGGAAGATCGGATAAAGCGATAGAAGATGAATGAATGAATGAATGAATAAACGCGTGACGATATAACCTACACTACAGAATAGTAATCCCTGTGTGACATTTTCAGGGATGAATTGCATTAAATACAACCTTTATTCTGTAATAGAAATGAACGTATGGACTAAGAAACACCTCCACGAAATCCTGGTTACGGCTCAAACATTTAAAGGAGAAGCAGAAGAAGCCATACGTGAACATGGTGCAGAAACTTCACTCTCAAAAAAAACATAGATGCCGTGATGGGAGGTGGTGTAGCCCAGTGGTTAAGGTGTTGGACTCTGGACCGGAAGATCATGGGTTCAAACCCCACCACCATCACCACCAAGCTGCCACTAGTGGGTCCCTTGAGCAAGGCCCTTAACCCTCAATTGCTCAGTTGTAAGTCTCTCTGGATAAGGGCGTCTGCCAAATGCCGCAAATGTAAATGTATAAATGTGTTCTCCGGACTAAAGAGGAGAGGGATCATGTGGATTTAACATTCTAGATTCACACACACACACACACACACATATACTATATATAATATATATATATATATTTTTTTTGCATCATTTGATTTCACTATGAGTAATTATTAGCCTTAACATTTTTAGATATTTGTATGAGTTTTTTCCCCAGGGAATTTCCCATGGTCTTACATGCATACACACACACACACACACACACACACACACACACACACACACACACACACACACACACACACAAAAGCACACATTTATGGCATTTGTCAGTTTATCCACAGAAGTTGAGGTTACAAAAAATATAAACTATATCAGATAGTTAAGAAAAAACATGTTTTGTGGGAAACAGACTATTGAACAAAATACAAAATAAATTAAATTAAATAAAGTCACTTTAACTATGCTTATGGATAAACTAGGACTTGGTTTTGTCATATATCAAGTCACTAAATCAGTAATCTTCACTCGAAGGGAAAAAAAGGTGTTTACATCATTAACAGTTTTGTGGTTGCTTTAATTTTTTTTCCCCTTCCTTGTTTTATTGAGAAGTGCGGTTATCATGTTCCTGAGGTTTACAGCTGTAAGTTTCACAAACACTGTTAACACGCTCTTCATCCTGCAACCTAACGGCACATCACTACACCGACACACACACGCCTCGACTTTTCTATTTTGCACTCTTTACCATTCTTTTAAGGGATTGTATAAATGACACCGCAAAGGTAATGTCATGTATCTTTTGAAGTTCTTTAACGTTTCTTGGCTGATGGGGTTTTTCCCAAAGGTTCTTTTTTTTTGAATACGATAAAAACAAAAAAGATTATGCGCTTTAAGCTGAAGGTTTAAAGGTCGTGGAGATAGAAGACGCCGTACAGTGTCTCTTTTATTTACATAATTTACATGCCGTCGTATTTTAAAGGTGCGGAAATGTAAGGGAATGCGGTTAAACTGCATCTTCATCATCTACAGTGTTGATAAAGGCTACGTTAACGTTTGGGTATTGTTTATAGTGTTTAAACGTTTAAAAGGGAAAAAAAGAATTTAAAAAATGCACAATGCTTGTATTTATTTATTCATATAAATGTCATATTAAATGATATTTATATAAAATGATATGCACTTTTTGCATTAGGTCCTGTCTGCTATACGAAGAAATTGACATTTGATGTAGAGAAATGAGAAGAAAACATAATTGCCATAATTTCACTAATGCTAAAAGTATTTTGTTTAACATGTTGCTTTGTAACAAATAAAAATATATATAACAGTGGCTTTTATAGTGCTAAAAGGAATAACGGAGGCTGTTTTTCAGTACTTTTTTTGCATGAATTTGCATAATTAAGGCAGGAAATGACTATTAAACCATCTGTTATAACATTTGTTATAATGTAAGTGCTAGTAGCAAGTAACCGTTAAAACAGTTGATTTAGTATTGAACGCTACAATAAGTGCTAATTGTAGGGTGCACGGTGGTTTAGTGGTTAGCACGTTCGTCTCACACCTCCAGGGTCCGGGTTCGATTCCCGTCTCGTGTGTGTGGAGTTTGTGCATGTTCTCCCAGTGAATCAGGGGGTTTTTCTCCGGGTTCTCCGGTTTCCTCCCCCGGTCCAAAAAACATGCACGGTAGGTTGATTGGCACCTTGGAAAATTGTCCCTAGTGTGTGAAAATGTGTGTGTGAATGTGAGTGTGTGTGTGTCCTGTGATGGGTTGGCATTCCATCCAGGGTGTATCCTGCCTTAATGCCCATAGACGCCTGATATAGACACACAATCAATATGGATAATAATGCACTTCTTGTGGGGTTTGTCCCAATCCAACATCTCCTGTGTGCTGAAGACGTTCATGCTGTGAACGCTCAACGGTTCAGGACTATTTTGGCAGCAAAAGGGGGACCAAGACAATATTTAATCAAGTAGTCATAATGTTATGCATAACGTCAAAAGTATTAGGGTTTAAAAAGCTTTTTACTCGAGTAACAGTGTAAGTTTCAAAATGACTTCATGTATAAAAGGGTGAAAAATTGTCATTAAATACAAAAGCTTAGTAATAAAATGGGAATAACGAGGTTTTATTTTAAATATAAGGAGTAGAATGTACAGGAATATCTAAAACGTTAACGTGTGCGTATATACGTGTGTTAAAGGGACAAGTTTGCCACACTTCAAATACTACTATTAGCAAATAATCCGAATTTATTTTGGGGGGCTTGGAAATATAAAAGCGCTCTGTAGACGTTATCAGTCATTAAGTATCAGAGTCAGTCAGTTCTCGTCCTCAGAACTTCACCGCATGTGGAGGTTGATAAAGTGGGCCATCCACGTGCGGATAAAGACGTATATAAACCACAAAACTAGGTCATGTACCCTAAAAAGAGAGCACAGACTCTGAGAAAGTGCTAGACATTTTGCCAGTTAGAGAAATGACAGCGAGGGCTGCACACGCTGGCTGAGAAATCTCACTAAATGTTCGGGGGTTATACACATTTTTTTTTTGGTTTTCCTTTGTATCAGCAGTGACGGTCGCGGGTTTACCTTGCACATATGGGACGGTCTGAGATAATCGCAGGGGAGGAAAAGACAAGCAGAGATGTGGTAAGTCACGGCTCACGAGGTCATAAGGAAGTGTAAAAATAAATAAATAAATACATAAATAAATAAAAACAAGAGTGAAGGTTTTTTTATGATGTCTTAAAGAGAGTGCATTATAAAGCCATGCTGTGGATGACATGGATGTCCTCCTAGAAGCCATAAGACTTGTCTTTCTACTGCTAGTAAGCTGCAAACGAACAGGTGAGTGAGTCCCATATTGATCTGCATAATGAATCTATTCCAAATGGTCCCTGATCCCGGATCCCTCTCATTTCTCAGACTGTTACAGAGTGATTTGTACCGGAGAGCTGACAATAAACCGAGACGTCATTCCTATCGGATCCAACCTGACGGTGCGCTGCCGATCCTACACGGAGAAATGCGGACAGGATCTTCGTGATACAGTTCAATGGAAAAGAGGTTCTGCGAAAAGCCAGCTGTTCTGAGGTCACGGCCCATGTGGTCGTGAACCAACCGCAGTCCTCGCTTTCCTGCTCGGAGGATCGTGGCGGGAAGCCTCACGTTGTGTGCGGGCGAGACATCACGGCTAACCGTACGTTTACTCGTTACTCCTTGGAATACTATTTAACGAGAATGAATCATTCATGTTGCATATAAAGGTTTTTTTTTAATATGCAAGGCAAATAAAACACTTCCAGTAATCAGAAATAATATTATTATTAAATTATTAAACAGTGAATAAATGGAAATGGATCTACATTAATGCCAGTATTCACGATTATTAACACTGTATAAAATACTATTGTTGAATGTTATAGTTATGAAGTCATTTTTATCGTTTAATAGTGGTTTATTGGTTAGCACTGCATTTCGCCTCGAACCGCCAGGGTCCGGGTTCGATTCCCGTCTCGACCATGTGTGTGTGGAGTTTGTGCATGTTCTCCCCGTGCCTCAGGGGGTTTTTCTCCGGGTTCTCTGGTTTCCTCCCCCGGTCCAAAAACATGCTCGGTAGCTTGGAATATTGTCCCTAGTGTATGAATGTGTGTGTGTGTATGTGTGTATGTGTGTGTGTGTCCTGCAATGGATTGGCATTCCATCCAGGGTGTATCCTGCCTTAATGCCCATAGACGCCTGAGATAGGCACAGACTCCCCGTGACCCGAGGGAAGATCGGATAAAGCGGTAGAAGATGAATGAATGAATGAATTAATTGTTCACACAGATAAGAGTCTGCTAGATATAATGTTTAGGATATTCCAAAGCTAAATGCACCGTGTTTTTTTTTATTGTTTGTTTGTTTGTTTTGTTTTTGTCCTCTTTTCCAACAGCGATTCCCAGTCGTCCACATATCACCAAGATTGCATTTGCAAAAGGCTCACTTTCTCCAAACATCCACTGGGACGGCTCGGACAATACGGAGAATCTGAAACCCGTTTTATGGTTTCGGAAAAAAAAAGCTGCTTCCGGATGGGTAAGAGCGACACGATAATGTGACAGGATTATCACTGCACTGCTGACGTCATTGACACAAGAAAGCGTATTTATTCTTTATATCTGATTAGGTGGAAGGAAATGCGACGCAGTTACACGGAGGGACGCTTGCATTGCTGGGGAAGTTGGAGCCACTGACGTCATATCAGTTTAGGCTGCGAGTCTGCACTCTTACAGTGAAGTATAACTGCAGTTTATGGAGCGAGCTGTTCACTCAGCGAAGCCCTGGAAAAGGTAAAGACAGCACAGATGGATTATGCTGTATTTACATCCAGGGTTTATTCTTTATATCAGTGTTTTGGCACATGAATATCACTTGATATTTTCTTTGAGATCTCACGCCAATCTGTCAATTTGTAAAATAGATAGATAAATAAATAAATAATTTAGGGTTTAAATTTAATTTAATTTAATTTAATTTAATTTAATTTAATTTAATAATTTAATTTTTTAATTTATTTAATTTTAATTTTAATTTTGAATTTTATTTAATTTAATTTTATTTAATAATAATAATAATGATGTTAATGAAATAATAATAATAATAATAATAATTAAGGTAAATAAAAGAATACATGCCTCATCCCACATATCAGGCATCATTATTAATATTCTTAATCTTCTTCTTCTTATTCTTCTTCTTCTTCTTCTTCTTCTTATTATTATTATTATTATTATTATTATTATTATTATATACACATACTATAGTAGGAAAGACTTTTGCATGTAAATGAATGACATTAAGTGCATTAAGTGCAAAGTAAACTTCACAACATTACACAAAATAAAATTGGAAATCTATAATGGATTATTTGTGAAAAAGACTATAAACACATTTCGAAGAATGTAAAAAATAATGTGCAAAGTGCAAATTGCATAATATACCATAATATAACTTTATGTATAATTACCTTTATGTAAGTATCATACACAATAAACAACAAACAAAAAAAAACTTTTTATTATCATGTTCTTCTTGTGCTAAACCTACATTCTTAACAAACTGGTTTTGCTACTGGCTTTATGATTATATTTATTTATTTGTTTGTTTTTTTAAATAATTGCTCTTCCACAGCCCCTTCGACCAAGCTGGATGTGTGGAGAATAATCCTGATCAACAAACAGAGTCAGAATCAGAATGTGACCCTCATATGGAAGGTTGGTATTTACAGTGAGGTGGGATTAAAAGTAGGACTGAAACCTTTTAGGCACCACAAATGCACTTTCAGATCAGCTTTGCAAAAAGCAAAAGTCCAATTGCGCCCTCTACAGGGATTAAATCAAGCCACTGATTTTAACCACAAACTTGGTTTTAATTACATGACGATTATTATCTAGATTCTTAGTTAAATAAAAAACTTTATAATAAACTATCGACTACAGGAATTTGCTTATGTAGTTCTCTATCTTTGTACTTGTCATTTTAATAAAATACGAATAAAAGTTGCCAAATAAGTGCTCTTGACCTCATTAGATGTGTCCTTAAGAGCTAGCCATAGTCACTAGGAACCTATATTACTTCTCAAGTATTTCATTTAGCATATTGGGTATTTATTTGTAAAATATTATTATGTAAAATAGTGGGGCACGGTGGCGTAATGGTTAGCACACTCGCCTCACACCGCCAGGATCCGGGTTCGATTCCCGTCTCGGCCATGTGTGTGTGGAGTTTGTGCATGTTCTCCCCGTGCCTCAGGGGGGTTTTCTCCGGGTTCTCCGGTTTCCTCCCCGGTCCAAAAAAAACATGCACGGTAGGTTGATTGGCACCTTGGAAAATTGTCCCTACTGTGTGAATGTGTGTGAATGTGAGTGTGTGTGTGTGTGATGGGTTGTCATTCCATCCAGGGTGTATCCTGCCTTAATGCCCATAGACGCCTGAGATAGGCACAGACTCCCCGTGACCCGAGGGAAGATCGGATAAAGCGGTAGAAGATGAAGGAATTAATAATCTTGTATCGGGGGCACAGTGGTTTAGTGGTTAGCACGTTCGCCTCACACCGCCAGGGTCCGGGTTTGATTCCCATCTCGTCCATGTGTGTGTGGAGTTTGTGCATGTTCTCAAACTCCACAAAAGGGGGGTTTTCTCCGGGTTCTCCGGTTTCCTCCCCGGTCCAAAAAAAACATGCACGGTAGGATGATTGGCACCTTGTCCCTAGTGTGTGAATGTGAGTGTGTGTGTGTACTGCGATGGGTTGGCATTCCATCCAGGGTGTATCCTGCCTTAATGCCCATAGACGCCTGAGATAGGCACAGGCTTCCCGTGACCCGAGGGAAGATCGGATAAAGCGATAGAAGATGAATGAATAAATATTTCCGACTTGTACTAAAAATACTTATATAATTTAAAAAAGGTTACTCTTTAGAATCATTAATACTAATACGTATGCGAATACTAATTAATAGTATTAATTATTAACGCGACTTATTCCCAGCCTCTAGGTGCAGATGATGGTACCGGGGTCCTGTATCACTATGAAATATCCTATCAAGAAAAGGGCAATACACATTTTCTGAATTGCTCAGCGGCTGTTACACAGTGCACAGTTCAGCTGCCTTTGGAGGTGACGTCGCTGAATGTCAGCGCTGTTACATCAGCAGGAAGTTCACCACCAGCTTCAGTGAGACTCGTCTGTTCAGGTACGGAGAGGACGCAGGCTCTCATAACCTTCTTTCCCTGCACGAGGCCCCCTCGTGTAGGGTGAATCCGTTTGAGGCCCCACAAAAGGAAACTCACGATGCAAAACATCTTCAAACTTACAATTTTACTTAAAAACTATAGATTGCATGTTTTATTAATCTTATTAATGCATTTTAATGAGTCACCATTTTTCAGTGTGTTTATTGCTGACCGTTTTGTGCACACGTATATCCACTGACGTTTTACTAAGGTTCTGTAGTGTGCTGTGTAAAATTCATACTATTTTTTAATACACCATATATTAACAATCCTGACATACAGGTCAAATATATATTTATATAATTTCCCAAACTTGGATGTTAGAATTTCATTGCGGCCCTTAGCGCCATCTGGTGGCCTCTCCGCCACTACACACACCGCAGTGGGCCACACTTTGAGAACCACTGGGACAGAATACAAACTGCCTTTTTAATACTTTTTAAACCCCATACAATCACGTTAATCTCTGAATTGTACCTTGAATGATGTCACGCTACACACATCTATTTGGATGGAAGTCGGAAACGACATGGAATAAACTGGGATTTGATGTGACACAAAACAGCCCCTGAAGTTCCCTCGTATACGTGTGAAGATGGCAGACAGCACTTCCTACATATGTTTAACGTTTCCGTGTGAAATGACTAGCAGTTCGGTGAAATGAGGATGCAGTTGGCTGTTTTCGCACGTTTCGGAGGAAGCGCGTGTAAACCATCATCTTCCGTGGTTAGCTGTCTCAGGGTTAGGGCAGATTTGGTAGTTCAGTGGGGGAGGAGGGTAGCTCAGTGGTCTAAGGCGCTAAGGAAGATTCGGGTCTAAGGAAGATTCGGTTCGGCCCCGGGATGGCCAAGCTCGGGTCTCGAGAGGTAGGGAGATTTGAGCAAGACCGGAGGGGGAGGAGTAGTGTAGAGGGGGCTCAGTGGAGGCCTGCTGCCGGAACCGCGATTGGATGGGTGTCGCTTAGGGGTGTGCCTGAGAGGTGCTGTGCTGTAAGCACCTTGAGCAAGCAAAACCTTGAGCAAGTCCTTAACCCTCTGTGCTCCAGGGGCACCGTATCATGGCTCTGACCCTGCGCTCTGACCCCAGCTACCAACATATGGGATATGCGAAGAAAAGAATTTCACTGTGCTGTAATGTATATGTGACAAATAAAGGATAATAAAGGATTAGGGCAACACTGGCAGGTAGTGGGGTTTGGAATGGGGCCAAACTGGAGAGCAAATAGGGAGGGGGTTTAGAAATAAAGCCATCCGCCTGAACAACATTAGCCTTAGAGATGCTAGAGATCTGGGGTGAGATACTTAAGACACTACAAGCCCAGTATATAGGGAGGTGGTGGCTCAGTGGTTAAGGGGTTTGCCTACGGACCAGGAGATCGCAGGTTCAGATCCCGGCACCACCAAGCTGCCACTATTGGGCCCTTGAGCAAGGCCCTTAACCCTCAATTGCCCAGTTGTAAGTCGGATAAGGGCGTCTGCCAAATGCCACAAATGTAAATATATATATTATCTTTTGTAGTGTTTAAACACAGAACCCGCATTGTATCATTTAAAAGCGTATATGGGCATACCTAACATATAGTATATACATACCTCATATACATTATATATATATATATATATACTATATATATAATATATATATATATATATATATATATATACCCTTTTAAATGATACGATGCGGGTTCTGTGTTTAAACACTACAAAAGATAATAGGTCAATCGGGTAAAAAAGTTGATTCTCTGTGTACATTTTACCCCTAAACCCATTTTTTCCCCGATAGAACATGAAAGGTTTAAACCCAGGAAAATGAAAAAAATAAGATGAAAAATATAAATATATAAATATAAAAATAATGAAGAAATATAGCTGCAATGTGCCCTTTCTAAGATGCAATATTCATATTCAGTCATCTTACCACCATGTTGCCAAATAACTTATTTATTTAACCAAAGCCTAAATATTCCTCTAACGCTTTAATTTGAATGGCACATACTCATTTTTTCAGGCCTTTTGCAGGAAAAAAAAAAACCTTATTTACACATCAATGTTCAATTCAATGTTTCCATTTTGATTAAAATATGGCCTTTATGAGATTTGAGAAAAGAATTCTGTTTTTATTAGCAATTCACCAATTACCTTGTTATGCCAATGAAATGAATTTAACATCTAACCAGAAGTGCAAAAGTAGCTTATTTACAATAAATATCAGCACTTAAATTATTGCATTTAAAATAGGATGCTACATATAGTAATATATAATCGTATATGTTGTTTGTGATTCATCGGAACGTTTCTTTTGCCTACGAAATATTTCTGATTAATACACCAAATAGAGATGTATTTATAATTATGTATTTTGTCATGAACTAAATAGAACTCATATTATAGCTTGCTTTTTAATTCTAATGAAATCCATTTCTGTAAATCTAGCAGTCATGCCAACTCCAGAACTAAAATCCAGCCATACAGCAGGGGGCAGCATTGACCTGGTGTGGGATTCGCCTTACTTAAGCATGTCAGAGCAAATCCTGGGTTATGTAGTTCAGTGGCAATGCAACCCGCATCAAGTGCATTGGAAAAGAAGGGACAAAAACTACAACTCGGTATACATTCAAGGTAAATCCTCCAAAATGCATGTATTATGACATAATCAATATATATAATATATATATATATATATATATATATATATATATATATATATATATATATATATATATATATATATATATATTCATTCATTCTAATCTTCTACCGGCTTTATCCGGTATTCCCTAAGGGATACACCCTGGATGGAATGCCAACCCATCGCAGGGGGACCACACACACACACACACACACACAATTCACACACATTCATACACTAGGGAAAATTTTCCAAGGTGCCAATGAACCTACCGCGCATGTTTTTGGACCGGGGAGGAAACCGGAGAACCCCCTGAGACACGGGGAGAACATGCAAACTGCACACAACACACACACACATGGGCCGAGACGGGAATCGAAACCCGGACCCTGGCAGGGTGACTGGGGCGAACGTGCTGCCACTAAGAGCCACTAACGTAGATAACCGTGCAATATATAGATATTATATATCTATACAGATAGTTATATATATTTATATGATATATATATATATCGATATTATATATATATATATATATATATATATATATATATCTAATATATAGCCCATATATATATATATATATATATATCTATATATATATATATATATATATATATATCATTCATTCATTCATTCATCTTCTACCGCTATATCCGATCTTCCCTCGGGTCACGGGGAGCCTGTGCCTATCTCAGGTGTCTATGGGCATTAAGGCAGGATACACCCTGGACGGAATGCCAACCCATCGCAGGGCACACACACACTTCACATTCACACACACACATTTCATACACTAGGGACAATTTTTTCCAAGGCCAACAACCCTACCGTGCATGTTTTTGGAAGGGAGGGAAACCGGAGAACCCGGAGAAAAACCCCCTGAGGCACGGGGAGGACATGACCCATATGTTTACAAACTCCACACACACATGGCCGAGACGGGAATCGAACCCGGATCCTGGCAGTGTGAGGCGAACGTGCTAAGCCACTAAGCCACCGTGCCCCGATATATATATATATATATATATATATATATATATATATATATATATATATATATATATATATATATATATATATGATGTGAAGATGATGTGAAAACTCTCTAAAATATGTCTGTATGTGCATTTGTTTCAGCTACTCAACCATCTCTGTGTAACTTTTCACTCTTTGTTGAGAACAGTGACGGCGTGTCGTGTCCATCTTTTAAACAAATCCATATGATCAACAAAGGTATGTCTTTAATATTGCCACCTAATTATTTCAATTAAAATCCATTCATTATTATATCATTGTTTACTGTTTATTAAATCATTGTTATATTTATTGTTTAATGATGTTGATCATTATTTATGATGATCCCGAGACATCCATCTGGATTTAATAATTAGCATTTTTAAATCCAGACAGGGGAAAAAATTGTAATTAGTCACATTCAGGGATTTTGGGAATTTTTTTTCTGCATGCATACATCACACTTGACATAATGCATCATGGCTTTTGCATATAATTTAAAATTTTTGCAATAAATAGATTGGGCAAAAGTCAGGCCCAGAACACACACACACACTTCAAATCAGATCACCAAATAAAAACACAGATTGCATCATGAAAACACCAGAAACGACCAGAGATTACTATATTATTATGCAATTATATTTATATTATAATATTTATTATAATATTATAATATTTATTATAGTATATTATGTGTACATAATAAACAGTTTATACTCATTGTACTTATGTTCATAATACACCAGTGTTCTCATTTCTGTAAACACACCAATGCGGTTTGGAATAGGGTCTTTAATATGCACTGATTTGCTACTCAGATTAATTCATGTGGTAGAGTAGGATGCAGCACTGCCCACATTCCAGCAGTTACATGCAATAACACATTTCTACCAGAGAGGGCGACAGGGAGCAATCGCTTATATTCAGAATGTATTATATTATATTCAGTGTCCCAAATTGTAACGTTTTCTAACATAACGTAGTGATTTTATTCTGAAGCGAATATAAAAATGCATTTGTAATAATTGTACGTAATTGTAAAAGTATTGTACGTAAGAAATGCATTATGACTTTGCAATAAACCGTACGACATTGTGAAGAATATGTAGCATAGCATACCCGTTATATGTCACATATACATTACAGCCATGATACGGCGCCCCCTGGAGCAGAGAGATGGACCCGAGGGTAGCGTTTGGCCTGTTTGGTAGATGATTCGATGTGCTCTCTATGCTCTCTTACCAAAAATAGACCTCGTTGCACGTGTCATTCAAGTCTGTGCTCTTGTGCACATCATGCAGCTTGTCTTGGGGAGGGGAGTGGGGGGGGGGGGGGGGGGGGGACATAGGATTGTGGGGGAGGAAGTGTGATGCGGTTGTATGGTTTTAACAAACACACATGTAAATATGCATGTTTGTCACGCCACTTCTGGCCTTTGTAGCATCCGTACAAACAAACAAACTTGCTGCCAATAAAAAAACTACTACTAATGTAGAGATGAAAATGATCTCACACATGGATAATGGAAAGCGTTTCCCTGCTTTTGGTGTTGACACCCAAACCACATTGTGACAGCAAGTTTTTCCACCATACTCTGAAAAAAGTTTGCATCCACTTCCAGTAACCTGAACGTGTGAATCACCACCCGCCCAATGGCGTTACTGTCTCGTTTCAGCTTAAAAGGGTGAGAAAAATAAGCAGTATAGAGCCACACCGCTATAAATAAATAAATAATAAATAAATAAATAATATAATATAATATAAATCAAAATCAAAATACGCCTCAGCTTGGTTACAGTTAGAAATAAATCCAGGCCGTAAAGTATGAATAGGTTTAATAAAAGGTTTAATAGGTTTCATAATAAATAAATAAATAAATAATAATAATAAATACATAGGTTTTTTCACTTTTACAGACACGTGTTCTTGCTGCAGTCGAAGGCGTTTCAGTGGGCCGTGAATAAACTACGTCTTTTTTTTTTTGTTTTGTTTTTTTAGCATGTGGTTTATCGTGTAACAGGAAGTCGAGGCGACAAACAAACGATGTGTTACTCTGTACAATAGAGCAAACCGTTCCGTTTAGCAGCTCGTTATTTGCCGAAAAACATGAGCTTTCTGTCGTGTTCTCGTCCGATAGAAACACACGGACTGTGTACACCTGGGTGGTTTTAGAAAGTTTTGTGTGTCCCTTGGGGTTTGTGTGTGTGTGCTCGCTGTTGTTATGTTGTGCGCAGAGATGTTGAGTTCTCCTGAAATAGCTCTTTATCTTTCGATTCCTGTACACACTTCCTAAGAAGCACAGTAGTCTCATAAAATACACTCATGCACGGCCCAGTTATGGTTATGTATAACGTATAATATGTTGATTAGTAAAAGAAGCGTAAATTCAAACAGATTTAAAAAAAAAAAAAGTTTTTAAATTGTATTTATCTTAAGTAATTCTTTGCATTGCACCATATAACTCATTCATTCATTCATACATCTTCTATCGCTTTATCCGATCTTCCCTCGGGTCACGGGGAGTCTGTATCTATCTCAGGCGTCTATGGGCATTAAGGCAGGATACACTCCGGATGGAATGCCAACCCATCAAACACACACACACACACACACACACACACACACACACACACACACACACACACACACACACATTCATACACTAGGGACAATTTTCCAAGGTGCCAAACAACCTACCGTGCATGTTTTTGGACCGGGGGAGGAAACCAGAGAAACCGGAGAAAAACCCCTTGAAGCACGGGGAGAACATGCACAAACTCCACACACACATGGCCGAGACGGGAATCGAACCCGGACCCTGGAGGTGTGAGGGGAACGTGCTAACCACTAAACCACCGTGCCCCTTTAATATAAGTCGAAAGCATCTAAAAGCGTTCCACTATGAAGTTAAGGCTACTTGTGACAAGCTGCCACTTTTGGGCCCTTGAGCAAGGCTTTTAACATTGTGTACCCTGTGCTGTGACTCCAGTTTCCTAAGCAGTCTGGGATTGTGTTAAGATTATGCAATTTCACTGTGTATATGTGACGCAAAGGATGAATCTTCTTTTTTTTTTTTTTTTTTTTAGGCACTGACGCAATACCCGAATATTCGAAAAATAATATCGGGAAAATACAAGAACCGAATGCAAAGAAAACAAAATGTAAGTCTGTTTTTCTTCTATTAGGATTTATTTTGCGATATCTATCAGTATCTTCATTAAAACCTTTTGTTTTGTTGTTTATTTTTTCAGATGCATTGGGGGTCGGGTTTTGCCTCATAACCGCAGTTCTGATCATTATCCTTGTGAATGTAATATACTTAAAATGTACACGACGAAGGTAAGGCATAGTCAGGAGAGGTGAATTTATTTGTATAGAATTCTATATATTTAATTTAACATATAAGATTTGCAATTTATTCTCATTATAAATTATATTATAGTATTAATCTGTGATTTATACTAAGAAAAATATGAAAAGAAAAGCGATAATATAATGCAATAACATGAATGTTAATCATAAAAAAAACAATAATATTATTGTTGAATTAAATGCGAATTTAAAAAACGAATTTAAAAGATAATTATTACAGAGATTTAAAATGTTCTTTTACCTTCTAGTTCAGACACAGGCGCAAAAATGTTTCTAACTTAGATTTTTAAAAGTTTATAAAAAAAATATATTTTACGCCATTGCATTCACACACACACCCACACACACACACACACACCAACAAAAATAAATAAATAAATAGTTGAAGTAGAAGGGGGCACGGTGGATTAGTGGTTAGTACCTTCACCTCACACCTCCAGGGTCCGGGTTCGATTCCCATCTCGGCCATGTGTGTGTGGAGTTTGCATGTTCTTCCCATGCCTCCCATTTCCTCCCCCGGTCCAAAAACATGCACGGTAGGTTGATTGGCACCTTGGAAAACATGTCCCTAGTGTGTGAATGTGTGTGTGTGAATATGAGTGTGTGTGTTCCCTGCAATGGGTTGGCATTCCATCCAGGGTGTATCCTGCCTTAATCCCCATAGACGCCTGAGATAGACACAGACTCCCCGTGACCCGAGGGAAGATCGGATAAAGAGGTAGAAGATGAATGAATGAATGAATGAATTAGTGAATAATTTAAGTAACTTTAGGATTGTTTGTATGTGCAGTAATCCTGGATGCCACATGATCATACGTGAAAACTCCGAGAGGATTCAGTTATGTCCAAAAGTGGTGGATAGTTGTCTTAGATACCAAGTCATGAATTCGGGCGCTGAAATCCTCTAAGATGACGTCTTTAAAAAATTTAAATAAAAAAAAACAAACATTGTTTTTGTGACTTTAATGGCATATTTTTTTTTCCTTTTTTTTGGTGAATGCAATGCGCTTCCATAATATTGCAAGATGAATGTTTTGCAGTGATTTTGAATATTGGCCAAAAAAAATTCTGCATAGATAATCTTTAGACATCCTTATCTACATTCTCTCTGTTAAAGAACGGAGCAGTTGGGGGTCAGGGGCCCAATGCAGTATGATAGTGTTGGGATCTGAACTTGTGACCTTGTGATCAGAACGGCTGAACATCTGAACCACTGAGCTTTAACTTCCCCTAATAAACAAATCATTCCCATGTTATTAACTTTCTAATAGACTTTCTAATCGGAATGTCTTTGATTCGTTCTATAATGTGCCTTTAAAAAATGTATCTCTTTATTTTAAGGCACGGTGGCATAGTGGTTAGCACATTGGCCTCACACCGCCAGGATCCGGGTTCGATTCCCGTCTCGGTCATGTGTGTGTGGAGTTTGTGCATGTTCTCCCCGTGCCTCAAGGAGGTTTTTTCCGGTTTCTCCGGGTTCTCCGGTTTCCTCCCGGTCCAAAAACATGCACGGTAGGTTGATTGGCACCTTGGAAAAATTGTCCCTAGTGTATGAAAGTGTGTGTGTGTGTGTGTGTGAATGTGTGTGTGCCCTGCGATGGGTTGGCATTCCATCCAGGGTGTATCCTGCCTTAATGCCCATAGACACCTTAGATAGGCACAGGCTCCCCGTGACCCGAGTGAAGATCGGATAAAGCGGTAGAAGATGAATGAATGAATGAATCTCTTTATTTTTTTGCAGAATAAGGAAGGCGTGTGTTTCTATGGGACCCTCTTGGCTATTCGAGAATTTACCCAAACTTGGAAATAGCAATGCCATCAAACTACTGAAGGTACCTACATGCTTTGAGACGTTTGTCCGTATCTGCATCGTTACTGGACTTTACATGTTTATTGTATATACTGCTTTCACTGACAGTGTTATTGTTTACATTTTATTGCATATATTTTGTTTACATTTTTCACATCCACTCTTTATTACTGCTGCTCTATTTGTCCATTTGCACACCAGCCAAACTGTGTTTAACACTAGTTTGTAAAATAGTTCCAATGTTTACAATTGCACTAAGACTTTGCACTACATCACAGTGACGGCTCGTTGTTGTGTTTTATTTTATGTTGTGTTATGGTTTGTTGTTATGCACTCGTCTCGCGTTGTCAAACACAGTCTTGTTCTGTTTTTGCACTGTTTGTACCAGGTTGCACACGATGCACTTTATGCGGCTAGGACAAACTTAGTCTCGTCCTCGGTAGCTCTATGTTGTGCCATACGTCGTTTGTAGCTCTATGTCGTGTTATATGTTGTTTTGTGTAGCACTGGGGTCCTGGAGAAACGTTACTTATTTACGCAGAACAGTGTGGGAGCTTCTGTATAGTCTTTTACACATGCCATTTTTTTTCACCTTTAAAAACCACTGCTGCACTGTTTTGTGTCAAATCTGATAGTCGGGGGAAAAAAAAAAGAAGCATTAAGCAGAAGTAACACAAAGGCATGTTTTGGGGGGTAAAGTGAGAAAATCAAAATTCTGTGTACTAGAGCCGAAGTAAGTCTATTCATAAACTTTCATTCATTCATTCATCTTCAATCCGATCTTCCCTCGGGTCACGGGGAGTCTGTGTCTATCTCAGGCGTCTATGGGCATTAAGGCAGGATACACCCTGGATTGAATGCCAACCCATCACAGGGAGTACACACACACACACACATTCACACACACATTCATACACTAGGGACAATTTTCCAAGGTGCCAATCAACCTACCGTGCATGTTTTTGGACCGGGGGAGGAAACCGGAGAACCCGGAGAAAAACCCCCTGAGGCACGGGGAGAACATGCACAAACTCCACACACCCGGACCTTGGAGGTGTGAGGCTAACGTGCTAACTACTCAGCCACCATGCCCCGTACTCATAAACTTGTATATTTATAATAAACCACTCTAACTGATATATTTCCATTTCTCATCCTGATCTTCAATTAAGGCATATAACCTCCTTATATTTAGGTTCATAACAATCTTTATCTACATTTAGATAAACTAAATACCAAACATGATTATCTAGTGAACCTGGTATTGATATGTATATATATACATATACATATATGTATATACACTGAATGCAATGAATGCAGTGGTTAGCACGTTCGCCTCACACCGCCAGGGTCCGGGTTCGATTCCCGTGTGTAAGTTCTCCCCGTGCCTCAGGGGGTTTTTCTCCGGGTTCTCCGGTTTCCTTCCCCTGGTCCAAAAACATGCACGGTAGGTTGAATTGGCACCTTGGAAAATTGTCCCTAGTGTATGAATGTGTGTGTGTGTGTGTGTGTGTGTGTTGTGTGTGTTTGTGTGTGTGTGATGGGTTGGCATTCCATCCAGGGTGTATCCTGCCTTAATGCCCATAGACGCCTGAGATAGGCACAGACTCCCCGTGACCCGAGGGAAGATCGGATATAAAGCGGTAGAAGATAAGAAGATGAATGAATATATATATATATATATATATATATATATAAATATAATATAATATATATCTATATATATATATATATATATATATATGATCAGGCTTGTTTTTGTTCTTAGGATGAGAGATGTGGTTCTGATCTCTTCTGGCAACCCGTGGACAGCGACCCACCCTTATCTCCGGTCGAGGACTGCAGCCCACTCATGGAAAGGAAGGACTTGTACCCCGTTGTCCACAAAGAAGTAACCACGGAGCGAAGTGTGATCGTTCAAGACTGGACAGTGTGTCCTTATAAACCCCAAATCGCAATCACTCACGGGGCAGAAGCGGCGTGTGACATAACCGAGAAGGAAGAAGACGAGCCTCCGTGGGTTCTCGTCTCGCTGCCTGTCTTCGAGACATTCGAGCAGCATTTCTTTCCAAGTGACGGAGTGCATCCATCTCTCCCCAGCTGCTTGACCGTGGATGGAAGACTCGTGTCTATGGATCTCGTTGACGGATTCCCATTTTTCACTCCGACTACATCAAGTGGAAACACATGGGCTGTAGAAACTGAAAATGGCTTTCAAAACCAGCAACAAAGCCAGGTGTTGCTACCCAATGTTACCTTACATACTCTACAGGTTGATGAGGAGTTGCTCTAAGAAGTTGGGAAGTTAATGGGCTTTTTCATTGACACATGAACATTTCTTTCTTTGCATGTCCCAGTGATGTTCGGAAGACGGGATAAGCCATGATACAGTGCCTCTAGAGGGTTAAAAATCTTGCTCTTGGGCCCAATCTGTCACCCTAAACCACTGAGATACCTTCTCGAAATGTTTGTATCAGTAGTGAAAAATTCCTGGAGCATGAACGTCGCTCTTCATCACTCATGTGTCATAAAATGCAAATCGTATAGGGATTAAGCAAAGCGTTTGTGAAGCATCTGGTTGTAAACACATGTGTTCAAGCATACTTATACTTATAATTAGGAGTCTAGAGCCCTCGGCCATCTTTGCCCTGCCCGGAAAAGCATCACGATCACGAAATTGTCATCCAATGACCTGCAGAGGGCTTTTTCTTACATCAAAAAATGTCTATTATTATTATTATTATTATTATTATTATTATTAATCACTATTAAACATGTCATTTGAATAGAATTGGTGTCACTCAAAAACGACTAGGTCTGTAAATAATGAATATTTATGAATAGGCCATAATTTAAAACAAAATTAATAGGTTTTGTGCATGAATATAATTTATGCTCAGCAAGTATATATTTATTTTATGTTACCTAAAAAAATTGTATAATAAACAACAGGGTTTTTCTTTCCCTGCAGATGAAACATATAAGAAGGAAGGAAGGAAGGAAGACGGACGCACATGAAAGAGTTTTTATTTTTAATGAGCCAGCAGCTTCTGTTTCTTTCTCTGAAATCTGTCAGTAACAGTGAGCAGCAAACAATCGTTCTGTAGAAACCTGATGCAGTCGATTGAGTGTTTTTTTTTCCCTCTGTTGAAAGTGAATTGACTTTGAAGGTGGAAACTGAAAATGCTAAACAGATTTCATATTAGTATCAAACCAATGACCAAGTGTGGTGGTTAATTAAGACCTGGAGATGAAGAATGCATTAAAGCATAGTGACGATGCAATGTCTTACTGCCATAATGTACTGGTTTAGAGCTTATTAAAATAAATAAATCAACAAATAAATAAGAGGGGCACGGTGGCTTAGTGGTTAGCACTCACACCGCCAGGGTCCGGGTTCGATTCCCGTCTCGGCCATGTGTGTGTGTGGAGTTTGTGCATGTTCTCCCCGTGCCTTAGGGGGTTTTTCTCCGGGTTCTCCGGTTTCCTCCCCCGGTCCAAAAACATGCACGGTAGGTTGATTGGCACCTTGGAAAATTGTCCCTAGTGTATGAATGTGTGTGTGTGATTGTGATGTGTGTGTGTGTGTGTGTGCCCTGTGATGGGTTGGCATTCCATCCAGGGTGTATCCTGCCTTAATGCCCATAGGATTGGCACCGGCTCCCCGTGACCCGAGGGAAGATCGGATATAGCGGTAGAAGATGAATGAATGAATGAATGAATGAATGAATGAATAAATAAACACATACATACACAAACAAACAAATGAATGAATGAATACATAAATGAACAAATACATAAACAAACAAACAAACAAATAAATAAATAAATAGACAGATAAATAAATAAATAAATGAAAGACCTCATGACAGTGTGAGCGGATCACACTGTGGATTGTTTTTCTAAGCGATATACCAGAACAAATCTGATCATGAATTCTCATGAATTTGCAAAGAGTAAGACCATATTGGTTGTTTTTTTGTTGTTGTTTTTTAAAGCAAGTCATTATTTGTATGATTTTCTTTTCTTTTTTCTTTTTATTTTTTTTAGGAATGGGTTTGGGGTCTGTTCCATGTAAAAAATGTTTAGTTTTTTTTCATGTGTTTGAGGAAATGCAGAAACTGAATCTCGCAACAGGTTGTTTACATTTCCTGCCTTTATGAAAATGTTTTA
>JACRUU010000016.1:16241823-16249323 GCA_030449085.1 Kryptopterus vitreolus
TTAAAAAAATACAGATACTTGAAAAAGCAACTAAATTACATTTACTTCATTACTGCATTTTAATATTAATAAATTCTTTTCGTTTTTTTACTTCCCAAACTTGCTAAAACGTATAAATAAATGAACCTTTTTAGCTTTTGGGCAGAAGGCAGAGTCCACTACATATCAACTCCACATGTGAGAACCTGTTTGTAATCAAAGATGTTTGCATTTGACCATCAATGCAATCGAAAATTGATCTCCAAAGCTGATTTATTTAATGAAGATCGCACAGTTACGCCGGCATTAAATCACTGCTTCACCCCCACGCATGTTTATAATCCGCGTTGTTTTAGTGTGGTGGATACGCTTCATGCTCACAGATTTTCGTCATGGTGAGATTTCATGATGTGTTCTATGAGAAGGCATTTCTTTAACATTTGTGGAAGGAGTCTCCAATGTCAGAAATGTGTAATGGTCCCTTTTTTATATGGGAAAGGTTTCAGAACAGGGCTTTGCAGTTTCTGTGTAGATTTTTTTTTCAGTATTTCATAAATTACACACACAAAAAACAATTCGTCAAAGCTGTCTGAGACATATATATATATATATATATATATATATATATATATATATATAGATATATATATATATATATATAATCAAATCAAATCAAATTCAAATTTTATTGGTCACATACACAGTCGTACACAGTATGATATGCAGTGAAATGCTTGGGCAGCTGCCCTGACCTCAAGAGTAGATTGTTTTACAAAATACAAAAATTTACAAAATAAATACAAATATAAAGTAAAATATAAAAAATAAAATATAAAATAGACTTTAAAAAAAGAGAAAGAGAAAAAAGAAAGAAATCCAGAAGAAATCTGTGTGTGCAAAGCGGTAACAAAGTCCAGGTTTGTGCAGTAGGGTGGCTTTTAAAGTGGTGTGTGCATATTGTGTGTGTTGTGTGTTTTCTGTCCGTGAGTAAGCAGTGACCACGAGTGACCACTGCCATAGTGAATGTCCAGTGTGGGTGTAGTGGATCAGTACTGTCTGGTGTACTGATTGAGAGACCTTATTGCCTGCGGAGTAGAAGCTCCTCCTCAGTCTCTCTGTGTTGGCCTTGAGGGAGCGGAAGCGCTTTCTCCAGACCGCAACAGAGAGAACAGTCCATTGCTGGGGTGGCTGAGGTCCTTCATGATCTTCCTGGCCTTGGTCCATATATATATATATTTATATATATATCCTATTAACCTGCTAGTCATTTATAAACACTATATTTAAATGTCTCAGTAGAACCTATCTTTAATTCAAGTAGTATTCAGAGAATTGTTCACTACTGAATTAAATATAAGGATTATAAGCATTTCTGGATGTTCTGAGTTTATAAAATAACCTAATTTGTGCTGCCATTGTATCAGGATCCCTTTTCCTTCAGTAGATATCCTACATAATATTTCAATATTATAATTTCCTCCATAATATTTCTACATTGAAAACTCTAGATGCCTAGAAAAAAATAACTAAAGTTTTAAAAGGTTTCATAATATCTGCGAGGTGTATATAGTTTTAATTTAGTGGCGTGTCTCTGTCATGCGATTACTTATCACCATCATCTGAGTCTTTTTTTTTTCTTTTTCCTATTTCATAGAGAAAATATGCTCCGTGCACTCGAAGCACGAAGTCCACATGGGCTCGAGTATCGAGATCTACTGCTTCTTCAAGAAGGAATGCAACATGCTGGTCTACCAAGATGAAGTGTCTCTTAATTACAGAAAATTTAACTCCACCGTGGTGATTATGAGCATCGTGAATCTAACCCGGCCCACCACCTTCACGTGCAAATGTCACCACGAGCCAGAACCCTGTGGCACCGACATCGTTCCGGGCTGTAAGTACTGTATGCACAGACACCATTAAGTGTATAGCAATGCTCATAAAGTGTTAGTAATAACACTGTTTAAATTCAAAATCCCAATGAGTGAAAGTGTTATTCAGCATCCAGTAAAATACACTGCAGACTTCAGACTTTGGTGTGGCAATGAAATAGAAACCTGCCAGGATTAAAATTGTAGAAGTGTGATGATAGGGTGGAGGCTTTGAAAACTAGTGTGATATTTACATAAACAAATACACTATTTTCGATTCCTAAATGTAGCCCCCTTTTGCCTTAATAACAGCTTTTGCACACACATTCTCGTAGTCACCTACAATGGCGTTCCACCATTCCTGAACAGTCTCCAGATACATTTGCAGCATTTGGCAGACGCCCTTATCCAGAGCGACTTACAAGTGAGCAATTGAGGGTTAAGGGCCTTGCTCAAGGGCCCACTAGTGGCAGCTTGGTGGTGGTGGGGTTTGAACCCGTGATCTTCTGGTCCAGAGTCCAACACCTTAACCACTGGGCTACCACCATCCACCACCATCAGGATAATAAACATATCCTCTGCAGCAGAGGTAGCTTTAGGTCTTCCTTTCCTGGGAAGGCCCTCATGGAAGCCTGTTTCATTATGTTTCACATGGTTTTTAAGATTTTCCAGATTGATCGACTTTAACCGAGTATTTTTGCAGTAATAAGGATTTGTACAATAGCTGTAGTAGCACCAATAGGGCTGTTGACGTTACTCGCCAATTCCTGGTGGTCTAAAGCATATTAATATGTCAAGAAATTAACTATTAACAATTCAAAGCCATGAGTTTGCCAAGCTGTAATCCAAACTAAACGTATCGACTTTGTACAGCCATAAATCTAAAGCATATTCTGATTTTTACATTATATCCAGATCCACCTGCAGTTCCACGCAACCTTATGTGCATTCAGCAAGGAGAATTTGGCAAAGTAAACTGCACGTGGAATATTGGACGGGAAACACATGTCAAGACCACATCACATCTCTGGTTAGTAAAGATCTCCATGTGCACAAATGAACACTTCAAACCTTCTTTTGTGTAATGAGTGGCATTGTTTTGCAGGGTACACGGGGAACCTCCTGCGTGTTATAAAAGCGTGGCAGTCCACGATGCGGCCAGTTCTGCCTTATTTCCTGTCTCTGGCAAGCAAACCCATTTCTCAGTGTGGGTCCATTCTTATAACGGTCTTGGCTCTAAAAACTCCACTGTCCTCAACTTCACTCTTAATGAGATAGGTACAGTAGTTTTAATGGTTTGGGAGTTCTTTGTCATTTTCTGTTGTTGTGTCTGTATGAAAACAAGATAAAGCATGATGATGAAAGCATGATTAGATAGGTATATGTATATGTGTGTACAGTGGTATGAAAAATGTTCTTCTGTTGTTGTGTTTGTGTATAGTGAAACCGCAGAGCCCCGATATAACGAAGGTGGAATGCTCTTCAAGAATGTGCCGGCTCTATCCAGACAATGCACAGAAAATACAACTGGTGGAAATCCAGTATGAAGAGAAAGAGAACGACAGGAGGAATGTCTCATTCAATGTACGTACACACGGAACAAATCACGGTGGTATTTAAATGATAGAACATAAGCTGCAGTAGACAAGTAGCCAAACATATTGGCAATAGAAGGGGAAGGGGGTCTCGGAGGACTATGGAGTCAATCTGATTAACTTTATCAAAGTCACTTTCAAGACTGAAGCCCTTAAAACATCCAATAGACGGTGTGGTACAATCCAGGAAAAGCATTGCATAAGAAAGAACATGTGTTTGGTGATATCAGAGGGTCACATGTCCCATGCATTTATTGCAAGAACGATTTGTGCTGTTAAATATGAATTATTTTAATTCATTATAATTAACCTATAAATATGGATGCCAACAAAGGTGCCACTTTTGTGAGTATTTGTAATAAATGTGCATGCAATTATATAGCGTAGTATAGTGCAATTAACTGAATTACATAAATACTATGCCAAAACATAAATAATTAACAGTAAAATATGTGTTTTGCCCAAATTAATTACATCTACTGTATGCATTCTTACAGTCTTTTTGTACATAAAAGGAATACATTAAACTGCTGACTTACTGGCAACCCACAAACCTTCTGATCCGATGAGTCTGAAGATTACAAAACTTTTGTGGGCTGATTCAGAACTAGACAGATAAATGTCAAGGGGTTTTTGCAATCCTCACGGTGTGACACTTTTAGATGTACACATTTTTTTAGAGAAAAATGATTAGGAAACCTTATTTATTGGTTTGTTTTCACATCAGTGCAAACTTCAAATGATTAATACTCATGACAGCCTTTCCACCACTGGTTTATAGATCAAAATATTTATATAGCTCACCAAACAGTGAACTCTTGTAACTTTAGAAATCATTAGTGTCATGACTATAATAGTGGTGTAACATCCTTTGGCTTTTGTTCTTTAACAATGCTTAACTGCTGCAAAAAAAAAGGAAATGTGACTGATTCAAAACTAAACTGAAACTAAACTGCAAAGGTATTTAATGTACCTTTAGTTGCAGACTTGAGCTGCTATAATTATAGACATGGATTCTGCAGCAGTGTTGAATTTTTAAAGGGTACATTCTTTTTATGTGTATTAATATTTTATGCACTAAAAAAATCTGAACGAAAATGAGCTTTTGGCTTCAATTGTTATTGAGTCCTATAATATAATATAAATGACAAAGTAGCAGATATATAGCGTAGCAAAATTAAAGTATTCAGAATTAGGGCCTAAATATATCTTTACATTGAAAAGTTTTTTCTTATGTTGAGTATCATTATTGTTGGATATAATTAGTGATGTTCTGTCTCTCTTTAGATCACCACTTCAACAACGAGCTGGACTGTAACCCCGCTGAGTCCTTATAGTACATACACATTTGAGGTCAGGTGGAAACTTGGCCCCACAAGAGGCCTGTGGAGCGAGTGGACCAGGATCCAGGGCGTGACCGATGAAGAAGGTGGTGATTCACACCATTCACACTCTTTTAGTCTCCACATTAGATTCTAACTCAAAGGTTCTATTTATTTGACTCATTCGAAGCATGGCGTATTTAGTGATATTCACTGGGGATTGTGATGGAAGCGTACACAGTGACGGCTGATTGTGTTAGATAAACGTTCATTCTGAGGTATTTATTTTTTTCAGCAGAACTACATTAATGCACAGTGTCAGCATTATTCATGGAAGTCCGACATACGAAAGGATATTGCTATATAGAGTTTACATGCAATTTAAAAATGTCCTCATTTCGACTCCTGGATTAAAATTCTAGTTTCAAGTACAACCAATAATAATCAAACTCTACATCCCAAAGTGTTAAATCTTCAATCCTGAGGTTATGTTATGGTATATGTAAAGGTTGTGATGCTTCCTATTCTAAATAGACACGGGTTTAATTGTACCATGACCATGTTCAAGTATAATTATGGAATTACGTATGGAAGATGAATGAATATTGGTCCATCTTCAAAGGACCATTGGATGGTATCTAGGTGTCGTCCCTTCCCGAGTGCCTCGTATCAGATGAAAAATAATAACATTGGGTCCACTAGAGCATTTATGAGTAATTATCTGGATAGTATTATATTATATAGTAGTATAGTAGTAGTATATTATTTGTATTTATTCAAAGTATTTTGTTATCAATGTGCAATATTGACGCAATATATGTATTTCCATATTAACATTTTTTTTCCATAAAGTTTTATTTATTTATTTATTTATTTATTTATTTATTTTAGCTCCTGTGACCATGCTTGATGTGTGGTACATTGAAATACCTACACAAACACCCAGCAAGACGTTCCAGTTCTTTTGGAGGGCAAGTATTAAGTGCAGTTTACTCACATAGCAAACACAACGGCTTAACGTTTCCCAGCGCACCGAAATACGGAGATTTATTCGTTCCGCAGTAGCTACGCAGTCGCTCCAGACTTTCACCGTGCCCAAAATTTCACATGACTAAAAGGTCAAACCACTACTGAGAAGTGACAAACTCGGTGAAATCTGCAGTTTTACAACCACTCTGTTGAAGCAAAAGGCTTTCAAGTTTCCGCCTGCAAAATAAGGCTTTAAAGGAAATCACAGCTTCGCAGAACGAATAAATCCAGTGCTGATTTTATTTCTTTGATGCTTTATGAGTTGCATCCGTAATTAAATGATTCGGCTTTTCTCTTTTCTTACACTACAATGGATTTAAAATGAAAACGAATGGCCGTCTGTTATTATTTTATGACAAATTAAGAAGTGGTCTGTCCATACTGTGTAAATAGAGCAAATGTATTAGAATCCACCAGTTTGAAAACATTATTATTATTATTATTATTATCTTTCACTGTGTGATCAGGAGCTGAACAGATCAGAAGCCAGAGGAAAGATCCTACAATACGTTGTGATGCAGAGTGAAATGGGAATCAGCAATCGGACCGCTCTTGCTGGAAACACGACCATGGTGTCCTGTTTTCCCTGCGACGTGTCCATTTCCGCTATGAACTCGAAAGGCCTGTCTCCTGCCCGACTCATTCGGCTACAGCCCATCGGTAGGCCACACCCACGACACTTCTAATTTTCCCTTTCGTGACATTAACATATACATCTTTCTCACTCTGGATGATAGTGAGCGTAAGTAACAGAAATGACACAGTGGTCCATGCCATTAATCATAGGTGACTGATGATCTGTGCTGTGATGCAGTTTGAAAGGATTTGATTGGCTGGCATCACACTTCATGGATAAAGCTTTGGTTAGCCTATCAAGCATGTTGGCATCTGTTGGAAGTATTCATTCATTCATTCATTCATCTTCTACCGCTATATCCGATCTTCCCTCGGGTCACAGGGAGCCTGTGCCTATCTCAGGCGTCTATGGGCATTAAGGCAGGATACACCCTGGCTACCCTGGCCAACCCATCGCAGGGCACACACACACACACACATTCACACACTAGGGACAATTTTCCAAGGTGCCAATCAACCTACTGTGCATGTTTTTGGACCGGGGAGGAAACCGGAGAACCCGGAGAAAAACCCCCCGAGGCAAACCCCCCGATGTTTGCAAAAATGGAAAATATTTGATGCCTAAAGAGAGATGATACATTTCCAGCAACAATCTACCCCCCCCCTTAAACAAAAATGATGGGGGGGGCGTGTAATACTAGAATAACAACATGTGAGAAAACAATTAAAGCAACTGTGATGTTATACCTGATAACATATATTTAATCCCAGTATTATGTTGCGGAGCAGATGATTTTTGGCTTGATGCACCGGGCTGGAAACTATTTGGCTATGTGTGTGCACAGTTAATAAACATTAATAACATAACAGGACGTGAATATCACTGTGTTATAAATGCTCTTAAATATAATTGTACTTTTTCTGTATTTGCAGCATTTCTTCCATATAAGGTGTCTCACACGCTGGTGAATAATCACAGTCTCGCCCTCTCTTGGCCGAGGTCTGCCGGTGCAGACCCAGTGACCGAGTTCTTGGTAGAGTGGTTTCCTGTGGGAAGGCAGCAGGCAACTCAGTGGATCAGAGTGAAACGGCACCTTAACGCAGCGCATATTACCGGTCAGTAGGTGT
>JACRUU010000016.1:16254323-16271823 GCA_030449085.1 Kryptopterus vitreolus
CTCAGGGTGAGATGAAGCTGCAGCTGCACCTCAGCGACTCGAGCATGAGCGAAGAGGAGCCGAATACACTGGAGGTGGAGGAATTTCCCCAGGAGAAACTCTCCCCAGACGAGAGCATCCCCGCCGAGGAAACGCTACACCCGAATGTCCCGAACTCTTACCTGAAGAGCTTCTCCAACGAGTCGAGCAACTCGGACACCACCCAGGCCTCCCGGAGCACGGACATTACCGTCGACTACATTTCGACTCGGGGAGTGACGAGCGGAGACGAGGAGGAGGAGGAGGAGGAGGAGGAGGAGGAGGAGGAGGAAGAGGAGGATTACGAATGCGACGGCGGGGGCGAGAGCACGGCGTTCGACTTCTTCCCCTGCCCTAAGAGCCCCTTCCTGGAACCGCTCATATCCATCGGGGGGAAATTGACTCTGGACGCGGTGAAAATAGACTGCAGTGATTTGTTAGATTGTGTGTGAAGCTCGGCGTTGTGTTAAGGAATGTAAAAGAATGTTTTATACTATAAACACTAACACCTGATCACTATGATCCCCATGTTTTAAGACTTTTAACAATTTACCTCAGTTTTATATTATGAAGATTATTATGCACATTTTTTTATGACTTATATAACATAAAAAAATCATGCTGTTTTTTTTTTTCCCCCTGCATTTATTAAATGCATTTCCCAAATAATGTTTCAAACATTATACATTGTTGTGCAAACAAATGTAAGAGATGATCTATTATTATAAGTCACAGCCAAGTTTATAAAGCGTTAAAGATATATAGCGTTAAAGATTGCGTTTAATCTACGGATGGATTCGTGTTCCTGGACTTCTTTAACTGCCTTCATTTTCCGTGCCGTTCGGGACCAACGCCAGAGCAATGGATCATGGGTAACGGCAAATGTAATCTTCATTCATTCATTCATCTTCTAGCGCTTTATCCGATCTTCCCTCGGGTCACGGGGAGTCTGTGTCTATCTCAGGCATCTATGGGTATTAAGGCAGGATACACCCTGGATGGAATGCCAACCCATCACACACACACACACACACACACACAAATTCATACACAAGGGACAATTTTTCCAAGGTGCCAATCAACCTACCGTGCATGTTTTTGGACCGGGGGGAAACCGGAGGAAACCGGAGAACCCGGAGAAAAACCCCCCCTGAGGACACGGGGAGAACATGCACAAACTCCACACACACATGGCCGAGACGGGAATCGAACCCGGATCCTGGCGGTGTGAGGCGAACGTGCTAACCACTAAACCACAACAATTTAATGCGCAGAATAATCGAATACAAGCAAAATAAAAGATAAAAGTGCATTTTAATGTATTAAATGTATTATATTTAATGTATTTAAGGTTTTCTTAAAAGTACGCATTTTACTGCACGCACTTCCCCAAACTCCCTGATCAACAGAATCCATTTTAAATAAATATTTTTTTAAAAATCCGAAACACCTGATGTTTCACAAAAACCTTACTAAAGAATTCAGGAATGATTACTAAGTATTGATTATTAGATCTTGTTAGATATATTGAAATAGAGAGAAAACTGATGCTTACGGTGCTTTTTAAAACGTGCACAAAGATTTATCAGATATGGAATTCAACACTTAAACACGCACAGTTATGGGAAAATAAATAAAGGCACGGTGGTTTTGTGGTTAGCACGTTCGCCTCACACCGCCAGGGTCCAGGGGTTCGATTCCCGTCTCGGCCATGTTGTGTGTGTGTGTGGAGTTTGTGCATGTTCTCCCCGTGCCTCAGGGGGTTTTTCCGGGTTCCGGTTTCCTCCCCCGGTCCAAAAACATGCACGGTAGGTTGATTGGCACATTGGAAAATTGTCCCTAGTGTATGAATGTGTGTGTGTGTGTGTGTGTGTGTGTGTGTGTGATGGGTTGCATTTGGCATTCCATCCAGGGTGTATCCTGCCTTAATACCAATAGACGCCTGAGATAGACACAGACTCCCCGTGACCCGAGGGAAGATCGGAATGAATGAATATAAATAAAATAATTAGTATATAATATAATATAATAATTAGTAAATGAGTGCACTGGAGCTTTAAAAAGTATGTTATTCATTTTATAATACAGCAATAGGGCATTAAAAAACTGCTGAGTGACGTAAAAAGTCAAAAGCATAGAGGTCGCCAATTTCAATGTAAAATGTAATGTGTATGGGTGCTGCCCTCTAGTGGGGAATAAAGCTATGACACGTGGTCAGCTGACTGCAGGAAAAAAAAAAAAGTGTCCTTTATTATCCATCCAATGCATGCGAGTATTTTATATTAAAATAGTTTTTATTGCTTTACTGCAAACCACACGTTATTCCAAGTACCACAAGTTGTTAAACCGGTGCAAACAAACACCAAATCTAAAAGCAGCAGTAAAGCATTCGATTTTAACTCTGTGTTGGTTTTCAGAGAAAGTTTACGCATTTTTACACTAATGCATTTTTTTTGTTTGTTATACAAATCAATGCCTGTTCGCTCTCTCTCTCTCTCTCTCTCTATATATATATATATATATATATATATATAAATTTTTGCTTTATAACCTTTTATAACCTTTAAGTTATACTGCTGATTTTTAAAAAATTCCCTTTGCACACTCAAAAGGTGTTTAAAAAAAAAAACAAAAAAAAAAAACCCCAATATGAGCAAAAGAACCTTGTGTTATACTATTAACACCCTGTATTAGTTTCACATTGTTACAATAAGCAGAACATTAAATTAAATTATATAATATAATATATAATAATAAATTATATAACATTTTTGCTTTATAACTTTTAGCAAAGGGGCACAGTGGTTTAGTGGTTAGCACGTTCGTTTCCCGTCTCGGCCATGTGTGTGTGGAGTTTGTGCATGTTCTCCCCGTGCCTCAGGGGGTTTTTCTCCGGGTTCTCTGGTTTCCTCCCCCGGTCCAAAAACATGCACGGTAGGTTGATTGGCACCTTGGAAAATTGTCCCTAGTGTATGAATGTGTGTGTGTGTGTGTGTGTGTGCCCTGCGATGGGTTGGCATTCCATCCAGGGTTGTATCCTGCCTTAATGCCCATAGACGCCTGAGATAGGACACAGACTCCCCGTGACCCGAGGGAAGATCGGATAAAGCGCTAGAAGACGAATGAATGAACGAACTTTTTGCAAATTATGTGATAATGCTGATTTAAAAAAAATGTCTCTCTTGCACATGGTGCTTTTTTTTTTTTTTTTTTTTTTTTTACACAAACCCAATATGAGCAAAAGAACCCCATGCAATACTATTAAACACCCATGTATTAGTTTTATATTGTCAAGACGAGCAAAACGCGTTCGCTCTTTTGCCGCCCCAGTAAAACATACATCACATCGCTGTGTGTGTATCAGTGTAAGTGCAAGTGCAGATGCTGTATATCAGAAGTAAACACAAACCGATATGAATAGACCATCTTTTTAATTATGGACAGAGGTCTGAATAATAGCAGGGTTAGAATTCACACAGTTTTTATAGCACTCCATAGTTACACACTAAAACAGCTGGTATTTCTTTCAGGACATATATGCAGTAGTGCTGTTGGAATAAAGCAAATGGGGCAGAAGAAAAAGGAATAATATAACTGCTCGGGTCTGAAAGAATCAGTGTTTGTTGTTTTTTCGTACTGGGTAAAAAGAGGAGTGCACGAGTGACTTGAGGGGAGGGTTTAAAAAAAAAAAAAAAAAAAAAAAAAAAAAACCTACGAAGGCTGAGAGTGAATGCAGCATCGAAACCTGAGCCAGTGAAAATTTTAAATACAATCTCCTCTGAATCTCAACGGCCAAAAAAATAGGGAAAAAAAAAAAAAAAAAAAAAAAAAAAAACACTTCTCGGATTATCTTTAGCAGTACGTGAACGTAGAACGAATCGGAGATTTTGGCCTTGAGCTACGAAATTCAATGTTCCTTCACCGAGGATGTCGGAGAAGCTGCTGCTGCTGCTAAAGAGTCTTTAACCCGAATCTCTCTACAAACACTCGAGTGAATTCCAAGAAGTGCATCTAAGGCTCAAAACAGAAAGCAAGCCAAAGGGCACACAAACACACACACACACACACACACACACTTCAAACAGATTTGGAAATGCATATCAAAGCAGCAGTACAAAAAAATGGTATTCATGAAGAATGCATAATGTCTGAAGGAAAAAAAAAAGAAAAGAAAAACACTGTATGAAAACATCCCTGCTACTTTATTTGTGAATACAAAACCTCTACCAATAATTTGCTTCTGAGTAGCAAGAAGTCCTTTCAATTTTTTTTTGTACGATTTTCTCCTTTTTTCTAAAACAAGTAAAATTCAGTCCACAAGAGGTGAGTGGGATGGACGACAGTCTTCCATCGTTATCATCTGCTGAAGGATCCGTTAGCATGCAAGCCTCGTAGCCAAGGGGCCCCCGGGGGAAGCTGGGCTCACAGGTCAGGCTGATCAAAGCTTCCCGGATCAGGACACTTAAGCCAGAGCTGGAAAAGCCTCCGGGTCGTCCACGTCGGGGGCGGATCCTCCGCCCGACTAAAGGACACAAGACGGACGCGGTCAGATCAGGAATCTTCATGTACACATCAGACGTTGGATTTCACCCCGAGTGCATTCTGGGTAAAATTGCATTTACCCCACTCTTAAGCCAAATATCAAATTCCATGACAATTTTCCCTGGAATTTCACTGGCTAAAATGCAGAATTTCCGTTACACATAGTGAACGGAAAAACAGGCCGACGTCGAGCGCGGCTAAAAGCGAATACGGAAGGTCATTTAAAAGCAGCCCCCCCCCCATAGCTACTTTTAACTCCTAGTCTTTGAAGTGGTCGTGTTGTATATTTTCCTATGTTTGCATGCATTAGTTATAATGGTAGTACACTTTATATTTTGTGTGTGTGTGTGTATATATAATATATATATATATATATATATATATATATATAATATACATATATACACACAACACACCACACACACACCTTTACACACACATATATATACACACACATACACATATACATTATATACACCCACACACACACCTATATATATATATAATATTATATTATACACACACAAATACATACCATGTTATTTCACCATATTGCTCGACACCTGGCAATCACTTAGTGTGTGTGTGTGTATATAAATATATATATATATAATATATACACATTACATACATACATACACACACACACACACACACACACTAAGTGATTGCCAGGTGTCGAGCAATATGGTGAAATAACATGGCGCTAAAAAATATCCCAAAAGGAGCAAAAAAAAAAAAAAAAGAAAAAAAAAAAAAAAAAAAAGGTAATTTTAATAAATGGAAGCTATAAATCCTGATATTCCATGAAGGAGAAACCCTACAAATTCCCCATCGTTCAAAGCCTGAAACAGACTGGAATGATATTCCATAAATTCCACGGCCTGTAGGTACATTAGAGTTTACTTTGCGGTTTTTTTTTTGGTATAAAAATAAATAAATAAATAAAGGGATTTGGTTCTCTGGAAATGTGTACCATAATTTAGTTGGAATACTCCAACTGGTTTATTGCCCTTTAGTGGTGTTTGGTTTGAACAGGTTTAGTTCGTCGCACAATAGAGCGCAAATCCCATTTCCATAAAGCCTTCCGGCTGAAACGAGGCGTAACTTTAACGCAACACACTTAAATCCATTTAGAATAAATAAAAAAAAAAAATTACAATACACTTTTACAAAGGCTTTTAATTATAATAAATTCTTTGGCGTCAACACAAAAGTGCTTCATTAAAGACTTTGTTTTTGTGATTAAAAGGGTAATAAATGTACATTAGAGAAATAACCATGACTGTTTAAGAGTAAAAAGATGATATAAGTATATCTTTATTATTAAGTAATATTTTAAAGTATAATTGAGTGTAAAATCCCGACATTAGTAAGAAATTTCCTACTTGAGACCCCAAAACCACTCACTCACTCACCTTATCAGGTCTGCGCTCACGAGGCGGTCTGGTGGGTCCGCCCCCACGAGCTCCTCTTCCTCCGCGCGGTCCTCCGCGTCCACGTCCGGGGCGACCCAGGTCTCCGAAGTTGATCTCCAGCTGGGATGTGATGTCATTGGCGGGTTTGCGGAAGTGGTGATCGCCAGCGGCGTCATCCAACGGAGCCTGGTGTGAGAGAGAGAGAGAGAGAGTGTGTTGGGGGAGGGCATTTTTAGGGCAAAATTTTGGTGGTTTGAAGTTTTCTCCCACTGAACAGCTAGTGCACTTCAGACACTTACATCCTTGGCCTTGGACTTGTGCAGCAAGAATCCTTTCTTCCAGTCAGCGCCCTCGTTTGCCTTGCGAAGGTTGAACTCGGCTTTAGTTCTCTCCTTGTCCTGCTGGGCTTTCCATTCGTCCAGGGTCATCTCCTTAGCGCTGTCATCCTTCACCTCCTCAGATTCGTTCTCCCTGAGACAAGAGCCAATAATGCCATTATTATTATTAATTTATTAATTATTATTATTATTATTAATTAATAATAATAATAATAATGAGTGGAGAGAGGGGACTTTAAAAATCAATATACAAACAGCAGCATAAGTCAAATAAAATGTATAAACAACAACGGTGTGAACCATATCTCGCTAATCAAAAGTAGCAGAATAATAATCATCATTTCAAAAAGAGTCTTAAAAGGCAAATAAAACAAATTGGGTTAAAAAAATAAAGTAAAAAAAAAAAAGGGGGGGGGGAATACACACTTGTTCTCAGAGTCGGCGGGCGGGTGCTCCTCTCCCTCGGGGGTCTCCTCTGTGACGTTCGATTGGTCAAGCTCGCTGTGTCAAACAAACATTTAAACACTTTTAACAGTGTTTTCCCCCATCAATCCTTTGATCTACAAATATCCCACACACAATCTACTTTATCCCGGGTTACTTCGTATTGTTTAGCCGAGTATGGAAGTTCTCCGGACGCTGCACTGACCTCAGTTCGTCCTTGACGGTGCCCCAGTTATGAGATCCTCCTCCTCCTCGTTTCTCTTCCGGTTTGAGACTGCTGAAACAAACACTCACTTTTAACTTTCGGACGACTTTTTTTTTTTTTACCGTTTAAACAAGGAAGTGTTCGTTAGTCAACTCGGGGTTTAAAAGGCGCTGGAATCACTTACGACCGATCGCTGCCGCTGTGCCTGTCGAATTCACGTTTGCCGCGCGAGTCAAAGCCGTCGCTGCGCCCCATGCCTCGGCCTCTGCCTCCGCGGCCGCCTCTGCCTCCGCCGCGCCCTCGGAACGGCCGCTCGCCTGCGGACCTGAAATGTAGAACACACAACGTATGCATGATCAGATCCTGACCAATCAAAAGTTAAAATCCAGATCAGCATTTAATTAATGCTATACTGTAAACACTTTTAGACTTAAAACATCAAACAGCTGGACTTGTCTACTTCACCATACAAGGCAAAGGGAGTCTAATTACAGCCGAGCAGGTGGACACACTCGGGGCCGAAGGGAAGATATTTATATAAAAAAAAAAAAAAAAAAAAATGTTTTCCCTAAAATCTTTTCCATCAAAGCTGTTGCATGTGAATGCATTAAACAACGCATTGCACATGCGAGTCTGCGAATGTCATTTATTCACTCGTAGGCGAGCCAGTCTGTTATTAACTGGTATAATTTCTCCAATCTTACTTCTCCACGGAGAACTCTCCGCCCTCGGCTGGCTTCTCATCAGCAGGTTTGTCTGGTCGGCGCTCGCGCGGAGGCCTCCTCTCAGTGCGGCGTTCTGCCTGGGGGCGACCCTCGCCCTGACCTCCCTGCGGGTGCTCCGGTCGCGGGTGCGAACCCTGCTGAGCAGGCTGCTCCGGTCGCCGGCCCATCCTCCTCATTCCTGAAAACAATTGGGAGAGGGGGAGAAAGCAAGATTAACTTTATACAGACTACCGCAAGAGCTTTTGAGGGATCAAAACGCCGCACATCATCCAACGGTGCAGCTCCAGGTCACAGGAAGAGAGCGTGTGCTGGTGGGAAAGGTTGCCTCCGCACACCAAAATAGCTTCTGCAGCCAGCGCAGCTGTCTCTCCGCCTCCCCCCCCCCCCCACCTGTCCTGCCACTGACCAAATCGGACCCATCAGAAATGAAGAGAAACGCATGCACCAGGATCTAAAAAAAAATGTACCAGGTTATAACAATGTGAACGCACGACTCAGCCACACGGTTAAGCCTTTGGGTGTGCGCGATAGACGCAACTCGTCCCACCCAGAAAAAAGTTGGACAAGAATCATTTGGCTCACCAGATAACAGCACACATGGCTGCAGAATAACGCCAGATAATATTTACGGCTCGAGTAACGTGTGTCTGATCTTTCTTATAACTTTTCCACAGATATCAAGAACTTGTGGCGCTCTTGAACGCTGCATGACTAGATGCTGCTTTTAGATCTTCTTTGTTATTCGCAGATAATGAGGTATTGATCTTGTTTTTGCAATGAATGCTGGTATACTTAAGAGTGACCTGAATGTCATTATACACATCATGCATAAAAATATTTTTATCTCGGATTTGGTCACATTCAAACTGAATTAGCAATAAAAATGCGTAATATTGCACATGCTTTGAAATAAAGGCACGTTTGAATAGAATTCAATCCATTTGATAAGCGAGTTAAACAGTCCAATAAGATGACACGTAATGTAAAAAAATAAATAAATAAAATAAGTGTTTTCAGGAATAACAGTGAGCAGGGGAATTGAAGTGGCTGGTGAACGCTTCCCTCCAACCACGAGGTCCGTGTCGGGTTTGTTGCTAGCCTGCATGAGGGTCTGTTCCAAAAACGTGTTATTTACCTCAACAATAAACAAACAAACAAATAAACCTCTCCACCCCTACGACGTGTTTATTTTATTCACGTTTTTAACCGTCGATCGAAATCCCCCCCTTAAAAATACACGGTGAAAACTTCGACGTTTTTCCTTTGTCAGTACGCTAGCGCTCGGTAACGGGGCCGCATCCTAAATGGCGAGTGCACCCTTTTTGACGAAGTGCACTAGGAGCGAGACGGAGGCTCGAAGACGAGCCCGAGTGCGCTCCGTGGACAACCCGATCTCGGTTTAGGATTCGGCCCGGGTTTTTAAGGAAACAAAAAAATGGCGGCGGGGGCAAAACGTGACAACACAGGGAAGGCCCGGGGATCGGGCTTTATATTATTTACACATAATACGTTATTTACAGCACAAAGTTCACGTCACGAAAAAAACACAAAAAAAAGTTCACGTCAAAAAAAAACCCTAAATAGTGAATAAAGTGAATAAAGGTGATTTCTTGTGCAGTTCTGGTGTTGTGTGTGTGTGGGTGTGTGTGGGGTATTTTGTGGTTACGGGTGGGGGAGAACGTGCAGCAGGTTGAACCTCATGGCGTGCACGCGCTGTCAGGAAATCGTGACACTAATAATAAATAATAAATAATAATAGTAAATAAGCAGAGAAACGCGCTCGGCTCGCGCAGCAGCGCGCGCTCACCGTCTTTTTTCAGAGGGACGGGCGTCGTCGTCGTCTCCTCCTTCTTCTCGGGAGCAGCAGAGACTTTCCTCTCCTTCTGTGTCTCCTTCTTGGGCTGCTTGGCCGCCTGTGCCGCGCTCTTGGCGGCCCCCGGAACGGGCGCGTCCTTCTTCTTGGTCGCGGCCTGCTTCAGCACCTCGAACGGGTCCTGTTCGTCGTCAAATAGGTGGTCGAACCGATTGGTTACGACGCAGCCGAAACCTTCTTGCAGATGACCGGGCATGATGGCGCCCCTTCAGCACGATGCTCCTCCGATTCTACGAGCGAACCTTCTCGCTGCCAGACGCCACAAGATGGCTTGGAAAGGACCTTCGCTTCTCTTCCGGTCGCATTAGACATCCGGGGCCTGGCGCGCGGGGCATCATGGGGTGGCGAGTCAGAACCATGCAACGAGGCAATGCGACCTGTTTACCAATAAAACAAATAAAATACCTGTACAACAGTCAACCACACACGTTTATTATTATTATTATTATTATTATCATTCATCATTATTATTATTATTGATTATTATTATTATTATTATTGTTATTATTATTGTTGTTCTTGTTGTTATTACTTTCAATTACTTTCATCATCATCATCATCATCATCATCATTCATTATTATTATTATTATTATTATTATTATTATTATTATTGCGTTATTATATGTTGTCGTTATTATTTATTGTTATTATTATTGATTATTATTATTATTATTATTGTTATTATTTGATTATATTATTATTATTTTGTTATTGTTGCTGTTGTCGTTATTATTATTATTGTTATTGTATTGTTATTGTTGTTATTACTTTTACTTTCATCATCATCAATCATCATCATCATCATCATCATCATTATTATTATTATTATTATTTATTATTGCTGTTGTCGTTATTTATTATTCATTCATTCATTCATTCATCTTCTTACCGCTTTATCCGATCTTTCTCCTCGGGGAGCCTGTGCCTATCTCAGGCGTCTATGGGCATTAAGGCAGGTACACATTATTATAGGTATTTATTAGGGAACATTATTCACATTATTACTTGACACTTTTTGGACCGGGGGAAACCGGAGACCCCGGAGCCTGCCAATGCTCAACCTACCACAGCCCCCGTTATTTTTTGGACCGGGGGAATACCGGAGAATTATGATGTTACCCTTGAATCATTATTGTCGGGGAGAACGTTATTAACGCACATTATTATTATTACACTTATTGTAATTATTGTTATTGATTATGGTTGTTATTATTATTCCTTCTAATTCATCATCATCATCATCATTATTATTCTTATTATTATTATTATTTATTATTATTGTGTCTGTTATTATTATTATTATTATTGTTATTGTTGTTGCTTATTATCATAGTAATATTATTATTATTATTGTGTTGTTCTTGTTGTCGGTTATTATTATTATTATTGTTATTGTTATTATTGTTATTCTTCATCATCATCATCATCGTTATTATTATTATATGTTATTATTATTATTATTCTTTCATCATCATCATCATCATCATCATTATCATCATATTATTATTATTATTATTATTGTTATTATTATTATTATTCATTATTATCATCAATCATTATTATTATTATTACTTATTGTTTGTTTCTTTACTATAACAACAACAATAATTAATTATTACATATATATATATTGTGTATAATATAATATGTGTGTATATATATATATATATATATATATATATATATATATATCTATATATATGTATAAATATATATATATATATATATATATATATATATATATATATATATATATATATATATATATATATATATATATATATATGGTTGGAATGGCAATAAAAGCTTCTTGACTTGACGTCCTGCCATTGACTCTCTGTCGTCTTGCATCACAATTTGTCCCTTAAGCTCGCTTAAATCCTTACGCTTGAACATTTTAACACATCAACATTGAGGACAAAATGTTCACTTGCTGCCGAATAATATCCCAGGTGCCACGATGGAGAGAGACTCAGCGTTACTAAGCGTTCACCACCTCATAATGCTATAATGTTAAACAGATTTACATTTCACTTCAAATGTAAGTACACCCTCTTTCAATGTATTATATTTTCACATATCCAGATATACAAATTATGTTTATAATAATGACAAAAATCATTTCCTGATACCTACAAACACAGAATTCTGAGTCTCAATCAGAAAATCATAAAGATTAAAAAATATTGCTGGAATATTATGCATAAGATGGACATTTAAACTGAGTTGTGTTCAAATAATATACATAAATAATATGCACTGAAGGGGCACGGTGGCTTAGTGGTTAGCATGTTCGCCTCACACCGCCAGGATCCGGGTTCGATTCCCGTCTCGGTCATGTGTGTGTGGAGTTTGTGCATGTTCTCCCCTCCCTTCTCCGGGCCTCAGCCCGGTCTCAGGGTGTTTTTCTCCGGGTTCTCCGGTTTCCTCCCGGTCCAAAAACATGCACGGTAGGTTGATTGGCACCATTGCACCTTGGAAAATTGTCCCTAGTGTATGGATGTGTGTGGTGAATGTATATATATATATATATATTATATATATATATATATATATATATATATATATATATATATATATATATATATATATATATATAGACATATTTGTTCTGTTTGTGTGTGAATGAGTGTGAGTGTGAGTGTGTGTGTGTGTGTGTGTCCTGCGATGGGTTGGCATTCCATCCAGGGTGTATTCTGCCTTAATGCCCATAAGACGCCTGAGATAGACACAGACTCCCCGTGACCCGAGGGAAGATCGGATAAAGCGGTAGAAGATGAATGAATGAATGAATATGCACTGAAAACCACAGGTACATTTAATGTAGCATGCATGAGAAAAAGATGATGATATGGATTTACATGAATATATATATATATATATATATATATATATATATATATATATATATATATATATATATATATATATATATATATATATATATATATATATATATATATATATATATATATATATATATATATATATCTCTATCTAGGGTGGTGTAGGTGTATATAGGTGTATTGCTTTTTGAATCATAAACCCCCAGCGGTGTGTTCGCAGCAGGCCAGCTCGGATAGCAGGCTTTTTGCAAGCCTAATCATTCTCCCTGAATATCAGCCAGGAGCCTGAAGGAGAGTTCACATTGGCGGTTGTAAAAATGTCGAAAATGTCGAGTCTCGTTACAGAAGCCATGATCGAGTCCTATGCTCTGATGATCTTGGTGATGGCGACGTTTTTTGCCTGCTTCTGTGGCATGGTCTGGGCGTTCAGCAACCCGAAACTCAGCGGCGCAGAGGACGAAGAAATCTCACTTGAGCCTGCGAGCGAGACGGGACAGAGTGATGGAGTTTCACTGGAGCTGGCTGTGAGGCGCTCCGGAGCAAACACACCCGATCGGCAGGCGATGCAGGACGCACAAGCTCACAGCGGATATGTTAATTACTTTTATGATGTGGATTAAAGGAGATGCTCTCTTTCGTAACCTGCAATTAATCCCAATTTAATATGACGCAGTGACAAGTATAACTCCTGAGGTAAGACGTGAAATTAAATTGATGTATTATTTATTTAAACAATTTATTTGGATTTTCATGTTTTGGTTTGTTTTTTTTTTTTTCTTCATTGTACTAGGTGGCAGACCCTCATCGCATCCCATAATAATCACCAATAGTGTAACTCATCTGAAACGATCATCAGTGGATAGTCATCTCTTCCTTCAGTATTGGATTTATAATGTATTTAAAAAATTTATTGTATTTTATTTTATTTTTTACAAATTGTGCTTTGTTTTGTATTTTTTTGCATTTGTAGTAAAAACTCAATCCTTAATTTAAAGCTTCTTGTACATTTTTAAAACAACCAATATTTCCTTGACAATAATAGAACCGGAGTGTTTTGATAGTTAAGGGTCTGATCTGAGGTCGCTTCCCTTGTTCTTCTTTTGCCCTTCCTGTTTTCTCTGGTTTCCTTCCACCTCTGTAAAATGCCTGTAGATAGAATGGCTACTCAAAATACCCCAAGATGTGTGTGTATTGTGTGTGTGTGTGTGTGTGTGTGTGTGTGTGTGTGTGTGTGGTGCCCTGTGATATGGACCAATTCATTATCAATAAGGTATTTGGGCGTGACATATATACATATGATTTATATTGGTGCCTTTTATATATATATATATATATATATATATATATATATATATATATATATATATATATATATATATATATATATATATATCATTCATTCATTCCATCTTCTACAACATCTTTATCCGATCTTCCCTCGGGTCACGGGGAGTCTGTGTCTATCTCAGGCGTCTATGGGCATTAAGGCAGGATACACCTTGGATGGAATGCCAAACCCATCGCAGGACAACACACACACACACACACACACACACACACACACATATCACACACTAGGGACAATTTTCCAAGGTGCCAATTCAACCTACCGTGCATGTTTTTGGACCGGGGGAGGAAACTGGAGAACCCGGAGAAAAAAACCCCTGAGGCACGGGGAGAACATGCACAAACTCCACACACACATGGCCGAGACGGGAATCGAACCCGGACCCTGGCGGTGTGAGGCGAACGTGCTAACCACTAAACCACCGTGCTTTGCCTTAATTTTTAAAGCGTATATGAATAAAAGATGATGCGGGTCATATTTATACAGAAACACTGACAAAAATATTTCACATGAGTCACATCCAATTAAATACAAATATTTTATTGTTGGAAAGGTTTTTGGGAGACTGGTTTAAATGGAACCAGATAAGCCACACCGGTATTTAATAAAGGAATCTATAGATGTACATGAATAAAATAACATGGAGTATACACTTTAAATTAAACTATAGATAGACAAATCGAAACGCTTTAATGATGCGTGATTTGTTTGTTTATTTTGAGTGTTTTAAATCTTCATCTTTAAGTTTATTTCTCACTGTTTGTTCCAGTTCTAGAAGTTTGTTGTAGAGTGCTGCTGACATCGTGTCATCAAGATCCATCTGAATATACAAAAACCATAATGAGCAAATGTTCTATCATCTAATCTATCTATCTATCTATATCTATCTATCTATCTATCTATCTATCTATCTATCTATCTATCTATCTATCTATCTATCTATCTATCTATCTATCTATCTATCTATCTATCTATTATCTATATATATATATATCTATATATGTGTGAAAAAAATGTGTATGTATATATATATATATATATATATATATATATATATATATATATATATATATCAGATATATATATATATATATAGGTGGCACTTTAAGTTAACATTCAAAGAAAGATCTCGAAAAAAAATAGGTTACATTTCAGGTTACAACAATACAAGATCTATACATCTATCTATCTATCATATATATATATATATATCTATATCTATCTATCTATCAATCTATCTATCTATCTATCTATCTATCTATCTATCTATCTATCTATCTATCTATCTATCTCTCTATCTATCTATCTATCTATCTATCTATCTATCTATCTAATCTATATATATATATATATATATATATATATATATATATATAGAGAGAGAGAGAGAGAGAGAGAGAGAGAGAGTATATGCATTTCATTATAAAGATCTGATACATGGCCCAGTTTTCTGACCTTGCGTGTCTGTATGTAATTATTTCCCAGTCCGGATGTTAAACTGTGGTACTTGACCATCGGATCCAGCGACTCCGGTTTCTGCTTGTAAAACAGCCAAAACTGCAGAACAAAACGCACATGAATACCGACCTTGATTTTTGAGACCGGACCTCATAAAGTTCATCCATAAATATTGATAAAGGTGTTTTGGTGTTTTGGTACATACCAAAGCCTCTGCTCCATTATAAGGTGTAAGGGTGAAAGTATTGGTGAATAATCTTATCTAATCAGAAGAGAGGAGTGGATTAATATAAATATTATATATATATATATATATATATATATATATATATATATTATATATATAAATATATATATATATATATATTCATATAACAAAAGACATTTGTTCTGTTTGTATCAACTTGTGTAGAAACCAAACACTAACTAAACACTAAGTTTAATTATTTAATATCTATAAAAACATCTGCATTTCTAAAAAAAAAAAAAAACATTTAAAAAGCATATAATGAGAAGAAACCATTTTATTACAGAAAAACATATTGTTATACATTGTTAACATATAAACACACAATCATCATTTATCATGGACGTATGGGACAACTTACCAACCACATTAAAGGCATAATAAGGGTCCAGAGGAAGGACGGAAGGATGCCATATGTCAGGTTAGTCATCACCAATCCAGGACAGATCACAGATGAGTAGAGACCCTAGAGAATGCGGAGGGGGGGATTTGTCAGATACCTTATTGGTGAAAAAGGGAAAGGGAAAGCAGGTTAAAGACCAGGAGATTAAAAGCTTCCAAAGGGCTTTATGGTGTTTTGCACATAGAAACACCAAAAAGTGGCCTAGAAAAAGCCAGATTAAATCTTGCAGGTGTCTTGCAGAGGTTTTTGAACTGTTTAGATATGATCCTGTTCTATTATATGGAGGACAAATGAGGAATACGGGAGGCATTATTATGGTTCTGGGGATGCTTTACTAGTAAAGGCACTGGTGAACTGAATTAAATGGAATTGTGGTAACAAAGGATAATTAAAAATCGATTGCAACAGGAGGTAAATAATCTTGCAGTAGGTAAATGATCCTAAGCATACCTCCTTCAGTTTTACACAATGGCTGAAGACAAAATACAGCAAAGTGTAAGCATTGAGGGGGGAGCTCAGTGGTCTAAGGCGCTGGGGTGCTGATCGGAAGATTCGGGTTCGAGCCCCGGTATGGCCAAGCTGCCGCCTTTGGGTCCTTGAGCAAGACCCTTAACCCTCTGTGCTCCAGGGGTGCCGTATCATGGCCGACCCTGCGCTCTGACCCCAGCTACCAACAACAAGCTGGGATATGCGAAGAAAAGAATTTCACTGTGCTGTAATGTATATGTGATAAATAAAGGATATTATTATTATTAAATGTCCAAACAAACAAACAAACAAACAAACTAACTGGAAATACTAATAAATCACCAAGTTGGTAAAATTATTCACTATAACTAGTGAATAAGGAATAGGTACTGTTTTGTAACATGATGACTTTTTTAACCTCAAGTAGAACCTTCCCTCGGGTCACGGGGAGTCTGTGTCTATCTCAGGCGTCTATGGGCATTAAGGCAGGATACACCCTGGATGGAATGCCAACCCATCACCACACACACACACACACCACACACACACACACACACACACACACACACACACACACTCATACACTAGGGACAATTTTTAGTTGCCAATCAACCTACCGTGCATGTTTTTGGACCGGGGGAGGAAACCGGAGAACCCAGGAGAAAAACCCCCTAAGGCACGGGGAGAACATGCACAAACTCCACACACACACATGGCCGAGACGGGAATCGAACCCCGACCCTGGCGGTGTGAGGCGAACGTGCAAACCACCGTGCCCCACAATGTAAATACTGTGAAATGGAATTGTGGAAAGAATTCCTTAAACCTGCTCATTAGCTCGTTAGCGTGATTCACCTGGCTGTTATAACGGCGGTTCAGGGCCAGGCTCAGCAGGTCAGACGCGTATTTCGAAGGAGCTGTACGGTTCTGTTCCTTCCGTGTGTTGCACATCAACTGAGACTGAAAGCGGAACGGTGCGCGTTGCTGGACGAGGTCCAGATCACCTGAGAGCTGCGGTGTGTTTGACATAACAGCGGCTCCAATTCCCGAACCTGCAACGAGACGGAGGATATTTCGTTTCAAAAGAACCTTAATGTATAACTTTGACAAAACCATGTCTACACTGAGATGAACATGAATGCCACATTCAAGGGGTGAAAAAAGGA
>JACRUU010000016.1:16276823-16314323 GCA_030449085.1 Kryptopterus vitreolus
CATTTTGGAAAATAAAATATCACACTTTCTTCTTTTGTCATTCAATTTCTACATAACATCTTTTCTCCAGTTACCCAAACTTGTAATTTTAAATTAAAACTAGTTAAAAATGAAGAAATGGCAAGAGATTGTCAAAAATGTACAAATATTAAATCCATCATCATCATCATCATCATCATCATCATCATCATCATCATCAAAAGTGCCTGAACTTCCTGCTACATTTTAGCTTCAGTATAATTTACCTTGTACCACTCATTGCTGAAATGAATACGACAAAATTTATCCTCATTTTTATTGCTTTACTCAACTGGGTACCTTTCTCAAGCGCTGTGTCCATGTGTGTGTGTGTGTGTGTGTGTGTGTTGCTGGAACACTAAAGCGTCTCTTGCAGTGCTGCTTTTGGCACCGGTGCAGACATTAAGGTGTATTCTCCAGCAGTATTCGATGGATCTCCTGGAAAGATGGTCTCTCTTTGGCGTTCCTTTGCCAGCAACTCAACATGAGCTTGTAGATGGGGTCGGGGCACATGGCCGGCTGCGGCAAGTAGATCTGCGAAGGGAAATGTACTTGTGAGTGTGATTAAAAGTAAGATATAAATATACAGTAGAGTCTCACAGGGAGAGAAGTTCATCCAATATTCCCTTTATAAAATCTGATAATGATCTATACATGAAGTCTACAATAAGCGTATATGATTATAAAGATATTTCACTGGCTGAATTTCTATCGGTTATTTTCATTCATTCATTCATTTATTCTTCTACCGCTTTATCCGATCTTCCCTCGGGTCACGGGGGGGGGGGGTGTGTCTATCTCAGGCGTCTATGGGCATTAAGGCAGGATACACCCTGGATGGAATGCCAACCCATCACAGGACACACACACACACACACACACACACTCACAATCACACACACATTCATACACTAGGGACAATTTTCCAAGGTGCCAATCAACCTACCGTGCATGTTTTTGGACCGGGGGAGGAAACCGGACAACCCGGAGAAAAAACCCCTGAGGCATGGGGAGAACATGCACAAACCCCACACACAGACGGGAATCGAACCCGGACCCTGGCGTTGTGAGGCGAACGTGCTAACCACTAAACCACCGTGCCCCCACATTACATCATTCATTCATTCATTCATTCATCTTCTACCGCTTTATCCGATCTTCCCTCGGGTCACGGGGAGCCTGTGCCTATCTCAGGCGTCTATGAGCATTAAGGTAGGATACACCCTGGATGGAATGCCAACCCATCGCAGGACACACACACACACATACACACACATTCACGCACACATTCATACACTAGGGACAATTTTCCAAGGTGCCAATCAACCTACCGTGCATGTTTTTGGACCAGGGGAGGAAACCGGAGAACCCGGAGAAAAACCCCCTAAGGCACGCGGGAGAACATGCACAAACTCCACACACAGACGGGAATCGAACCCGGACCCTGGCGGTGTGAGGCGAACGTGCTAACCACTAAACCACCGTGCCCCCGCATTACATCATTTAATTACAAAATAAAAGTAGCAGTGATCCATTACAGTTACTGCAAAGAAACATGTCATCAAATTCCTTTTGAAAATGCTCAAGATTACAAATGTGGAGATTTTCAAGGGGTATCGACACTTCTTGCAATTTTGCTATTTTCTGCTGATCTATTGAGATCAGATCGCTTGATCCGGGTATTTACCTGTCGCCTCTGGTCCCGGAAAAACTCGCCTGTGTTTTCGATGACCTGCTCATCCGAGAGCTGCGAGTACGGCTGCTCCTTGCAGAATGTCAGTGTCTCCCAAAGAGTCACGCCGAACGCCCAAACATCGCTGGCAGTGGTAAATTTACCCTGTGGAGGACATTATAAAAATAACATTATTAAATAACCGTCCTTATTAAACTTGTTACTGAGAACGAAGAGTGATTCATGTTTAGAATCTCACCAGGAGGATGCTCTCCCAGGACATCCAGCGGATGGGCAGAACGGCTCGGCCCTGGATGCGATAGTAATCTCCGCTGTACAGGTTCCTGCTCATGCCAAAGTCGGCGATCTTTATGGTGTAGTTTTTGCCGACTAAGGCAGTTTCGGGTGGCCAGATCGCGGTGCACAAAATTCAGCGATGAGAGGTACTTCATGCCCGAGGCGATCTGAGTGGCCATGTGCTGAAGGTTACTGTAACTAAGAGGGGGTAAAATTGATTGTGATTATTGGTGAATAATATGTAGAAAAAAAAAAAAAAAATTTATATATATATATATATATATATATATATATATATATATATATATATATATATATATATATATATATAATATATATACATATATACCGTCGACCCTGGGACTTTGCAGGGGTACATTGGTTGGTAAAAAAAAGACCTACAAATGCTTTTTAATAGTTAAAAAAAACACTAATTTCATATCAAACACAGCCCCCTTAATAAAAGAATGTAAAGGTATACCGTACAGTACTGTATTTCTCCCGCAGTGCTAGAATGTAAAACACCCCTGTGATACCCCGGATAAAATAAACGGATCATGTGTATAGGTGGTTTTTCTCCGGGTTCTCCGGTTTCCTCCCCGGTCCAAAAACATGCACGGTAGGTTGATTGGCACCTTGGAAAATTGTCCCTAGTGTGTGAATGTGTGTGTGAATGTGTGTGTGTCTGTGTGTGTGTGTGTGTGATGGGTTGGCATTCCATCCAGGGTGTATCCTGCCTTAATGCCCATAGACGCCTGAGATAGGCACAGACTCCCCGTGACCCGAGGGAAGATCGGATAAAGGCGGTAGAAGATGAATGAATGAATGAATGAATGATTGTGTATAGGTAGAATGCAGGTGTAATACCTGACTGTAGGTGCGTTGCTGAGCAGGGCGATCACGCCCTCTGGTTCATGACGAGACAGGAACTGATTCAGATCCCCGTTCTCCATGTACTCGGTGATCATGCACAAAGGGTCCGAAGCTCATACACACGCCCAGCAGCCGGATGATGTTCGGATCTTTCAACCGCGACATTATTTTGATCTCTTTCAAAAAGTCATTTCTGTGAGAGACGGAAAGCGTTCGTTGTGCAATAATAATAATAATAATAATAATAATAAAATAATTGTAATAATTATAGCACGAAAGCTTTACCTGGCGTTTTTATTCGCATCCGCTCGTAACATTTTGACCGCCACGAGAACTGTCTGGTTCTCTGTGACGTCAAACGGGAAGTCTTTATCCATGAACTCCTCCATGTCTTCTGCTTCACACAGATGCACCTGAGACAGATCGACATCCCTTACATTTACATACGAATCGTCATTGGGAAGCGTTCCTGATGATAACTGATACATCACACTGTAGATTGGATTAAGACTAAAACGTCAAAGATACAAATACTTACTTTACTTTACTTACTTTACTTACTTTTACAGGATACAAATACTTACTTTACTTTACTTACAACCAGATACAAATACTTACTTTACTTTACTTACTTTACTTACTTTTACTAGGAACTTTTTAGTCAACTTAAATATTAACGAGATACAAATACTTACTTAGGCAGGATACTGGATGGAATTAAGGCAGGATCGCAGGACACACACCACAACACACACACACCACACACACTTACTTTACTTACATGTTTTTGGACCGGGAGGAAACCGAGAACCCGGAGAAAAACCCCCCTGATGCATGGGGAGAACATCAAAACTAGACGTGTAACCATAAACCACCGTGTCCACTACTCTTCATAATCTAAACATATACATATACCATTCCGACACCCTATTGGTTTGCACGAGATCCATCACAACCTGCAACCTAAGAGATGTTTAAATAAATTAGCGATCGACGCTTTTGTCCTTAATGCTTTTGTCCGTAATGCTGTTTTTTCCCCCTTACATTACATTTATACTAATACTATAATACTATACTGTTTAACTAGTTTTTGAAACTTTGATATTTTTACTCAAGAGTATATATCAGAGTATCTACACTTCTACCTGAGGAATGAATGTGACACACTGACAGGAGAATTGTCTTTAAAGCACATTCAGGACTCTACCTGGAATGAACTGACAACGGGGGGCATGGTGGTTATAGTGGCACAAACATTCCACACACACACATGGCCTCACACCGCCAGGGTCCGGGTTCGATTCCCGTCTCGGCCATGTGTGTGTGGAGTTTGTGCATGTTTCGGCCTCTGTTTTCTCCTCGATCTCAGGGGTTTTTCTCCGGGGTTTTTCTCCGGTTTCCTCCCCCGGTCAAAAACAAAAAAATGCACGGTAGGTTGATTGGCACCTTGAAAAATTGTCCCTAGTGTATGAATGTGTGTGTGTGTGTGTGTGTGTGCCCTGTGATGGGTTGGCATCCATCCATCCAGGGTGTATCCTGCCTTAATGCCCATAGACGTCTGAGATAGGCACAGACTCCCCGTGACCCGACGAGGATTGGATATATCGGTAGGGAGATCGGAGCGGTGAATGAATGAATGAATGAATGAATGGAACTGACCTCGCCGAACTGGCCTTCTCCGAGCTTCTCCTTAAAGGTGAGCAGCTTTCGGGGGAATTCCTCGATAGGGATGTCCTTTCCTGACAGCAGGTCCATAGTGACAGCTGGCACAGCGTAGGTGTTTCCTCCTGTGACTCCTTGCAGATTAACGATGTCTGCCTCGGCGTAATGCGGGACGCCGTCTTGAGTGGCGGACTGAGGAGCTTTAGCTGCTGTGTAGTGTGGAGAAACGTCAAAATAATACGTTTATTTAATTATAAGTAATGCATTTTAAAATATTTGAGGTAAATTTAGGTAAATTAAAGTTTTTTAATAGTTTTTAAAAAAAAAAGCAATTTCGAAATTTCAAGTGTTAATATGAATATAATAAGGAGGGGGGACAAACCGGGGGCGGGGGGGGTCTGGGGAGAGGGGAGGAAACCAGAGAACCAGGAGAAAAAAACAGGAGAAAACCCGAAAACCCCCTGAGATAAACCGAGACACGGGGAGAACACTGGTGAGGAGCGAGAACAAACTCGACACACCACACACATGGCCCCACCGGCCGAGACAAAAAAAAAAGGGGACGGGATTGATGAACCCGAAATGACTAAGGACCGGACTGGCGGCGGTGTGATTGCCTGTGAAGCGCGAACGTGCTAACCACTAAGCCACCGTGCCCCTTATTATATATATATATATATATATAGATATATATATATATATATATATATATATATATATATATATATATATATATATATATATATATATATATGATGTGAAGATGATGTGAAAACTCTCTAGAAGACGGGAATCGAACCCAGGCCCTGGTGGTGTGAGGCGAACGTGCTAACCACTAAGCCACCGTGCCTATATATATATATATATATATAATATATATATATATATATATATATATATATATATATATATATATATATATATATTTGTGGAATAAAGGAAAAATCTTTTAATAAGCAGAACTGACCAGAGTCTTCGGAGACCTGCGAGACATCAGGCAGCTTGCGGACGAGACGTGACGGCTCCTGGTAATCTGCGCCAAGTGGAAAAATGCGCTCGTATGCGGAGCTGGACTCCTGCTCGCCGGCTGCTGAGGACGTCAGGTTGTTATTACAGCTGAAAGTCTCACTCTGGATCGACAGGCTCGCAGTTAACTCGTCGTCGAGCATCCTCCGCGACACCTAAAAACGGGGGAAGAATAGAGAGACAAAATAACACGTTTGTAAAATGCACCTGGGAGATCTCTTACACTTTATACGCATTAATATACATTACCCCGTGTTGTAATACAGATCTTTTTAAACATAAACCTCGACAGCATGTTGGAAAGAGACACTAATTCATTCTAATAATAATAATAATAATAATTATACAACATATCTCACCTTCTCCAGCACCTTCTGCCAGACCTGCCTCCACAGGATGATGACGATGATGGCCACCAAGATAAAGATGATTGCAACCAAACAGCCAATCAGAATTCGAGTGTTGCTGTCATCTACTTTGTGAATGGGGTTTTTCTCTTGAAAAGAGAATGAAAGTGAAAAGAAGCTTTAGAGTTAAGAAAAAGCGCCACGCCGAGTTTAAAGAGTGGCTCCATGGATTTTAAGGTGCATGAGAGCAACGATCTAACCTGTCCTGGTGTTGGGTGGAGTGCTGGTGTTTGGCGGCGCCAATGTGGTGTTGTACATCGCCGTATCTGGAAGGAAAAAAAACAGCGATCGAGAGCGGGTTTGCGTACGATCGGCAATTTTAAGGGTAAATATCGCCGTCAGTGGCGTATCCGTGCTCACCTGACTGAAAGGTGATCTCGCTGAACATCATCCACCGGTCTGAGAAGTAATACTGACACTTGATGGCGTTTGCCATGTGGTTATGGAGGGAGACGATAATGAAGCGAGCGCTCGGGTTCACGTCGTCCATCACAGGGCTAAAGGTCACAGGGGTCGGCTCCCAGTCCAAGTCCGAGCGGAAGTAACACGCCACCTTCTGAAAGATCTTCACCCGATGCGAGAACATGTTGTTGCAGTGCACCTGAGAAAAGCACCATGGGAAATAAAAACAGTCAACAACAACATTCATTCGATCCAATTGAATAATTAATGATTAATTAAATAATTAATATTCATTAATTATCAATTGTATATTAATTAATTGAATTAATTAATATTTGGATCTTGAACATATAACAAATCTTTTGATTAATGGAGTAGCACTTAATAAAAAAGCATTGGGGTAAAATTATTGGCACCCTTACAGTTCGTATTGATGATTATGTCTGGCATTTTCTCCAGGACTTTTATTATTTTTTGTTTTGGACAATTTATTGTGGATTTCAAGCTTTTTAAATAGAGATGTATTTCATTTTAAATAGATAAAAGGTGGTTCTGGCACCGTCTTATTTTTCTATACATTTTGTATGTATAAAATATTTGCTATATTTTATTTCTTTATTTTTCACATCATTATTTGGCAAACGAATTTATTATGAGATTAATGTTATCTCTTATTTTGTTTATATATATATATATATATATATATATATATATATATATATATATATATATATATATATATATAACAGCTATTAGTCAGCTATTATTGACTCACAGCACTGTAAATTCATTCATTTCATTCATTCTTCTACTGTTTGTTTATATCCGATCTTTCCCTCGGGTCACGGGGGAGTCTGTGTCTATCTCAGGCGTCTATGGGCATTAAGGCAGGATACACCCCTGGATGGAATGCCAACCCATTGCAGGACACACACACACACACCCACACACACTCACATTCATACACTAAGGACAATTTTTCCAAGGTGCCAATCAACCTACCCGTGCATGTTTTTTGGACCGGGGAGGAGGAGGGGAGGAAACCGGAGAAAAAAAACCCCTGAGGCACGGGGAGAACATGCACAAACTCCACACACACATGGCCGAGACGGGAATCGAACCCTGGACCCTGGTGGTGTGTGTGAGGCGAACGTGTTAAACACTAAACCACTCGCACTGTAAATTGTAAACAGTAAATTGCTTATTGTTTATTATTTCATTAATTGGGGGTCCAGGCCGAATTTACCTTGTTATACCCCCTTGTCTCCGCTAGATGTCATGATTTCCCCTCCATATCGTTTGACCTAGTAGTGTGTTAAGGTTAATAAATCCCACCTGTGCTGAATTATGTTTCAGTGTGTTGCAAGATCTTCGCACCGTGTTAACACTGTGTTATGTTTACAATGTGGTCAGCGCTGTCTAAAGTTAACTTTACCTCATAACTTAATTTAACTCCATAATATTCATATTAACTCCATAATATTCACCTTTTTCTTTGTGTATATGTTTGCTTTAATGATGTAGCAGAATCTCTTATGCAGAGTGATTTACAAGACGGTATCAATAAACATTAAGACGTTATCTCTGTTTACAACAAAGTACTTTTTTTTCTACTTTTACACACCGTCACCTTCAAAACAGTCCCCTTGCACATCAATATTCTTATGTTCTCCGGAAGTCTTCTTTTATGATAGATTTTGGTTCTGGCTTGAATTAATAAGTAATTTAAACAAATAAACCTTTTAACTAGTCCTTGCTAACAATAATCCTTTTGTTTTTGTACTTCATGTAATGTACATTTGCATGCTATATTTCTTTTATATATTTATTTAGGCCGATTCCTTTGAAACGCCATTAGTACTCCAGTTTGTTTACCTTCATAGTGGTGAAGTTGCGTGTTCGGTCGAACTCGAACATGATTTCCACGTATCCGCTGGAGAAGCTCTCGTTGGTCCAGCCCACGTAATCATATCCAGGCCACACGTTGTAGACATGACTGTGAGTGAAATCGTCCAGACCGCACATACCATCTGTTAACTGGCCCAAGCCTTCTGTCATACTGCACAGAGAACCAGAGAGAAATCTTTATGCACAGACGATTTTTGCTACTTTTACTACACATTTATGGATCAATCCCATGATGTCATGATTGTTTCCACCACTAGAATAAAAAAAAAACAAATGTAAAAAATGTACTGTGAAATTTTTACATGACAATTTTTCAAGTTTACCTTTTCTTTTCCTTGCAATTGTGAGTTATTGTAAAGGATTGCCATGCAAAAGAGTATAAGACCATACCTTGTGGCATACAAGGCTCTTAAACAAAAATAAACGATAAACAAAAAGCTAAGGAACGCTGATGTTCTTTAAAAATCACATCTTATAGTGCCAAAAAGTGTCTCAAATGAGCTCACAATAGTGAGAAAAAACTCGGACTTTAAAAATAGACATTCTCGAGCTTATGAGGAACAAATTTATATTGTGATCTAAAAAGTCGGAAAGTCCTTTTTTAAAAATAAACACTTTATCCAGTGGTGAAAACAGACGTCCATAATGATCTGATAAAACAAATTCTGGACAGACGAGTCCTACAGAGGGTAGTGCGTTCAGCTGAGCGCATCACCCGAACTGAGCTCCCTGACCTGCACTCGATCTACAGCAAGCGGTGCTGGACCAAGGCCAGGAAGATCATGAAGGACCTCAGCTACCCCAGCAATGGACTGTTCTCTCTGTTGCGGTCTGGAAAGTTTGATGATTAGCAATCCATCAAGCCCTTTATAAGTCAAATGTTTCGATTATTCATTCATTAATCTTCTACCGCTTTATCCGATCTTCCCTCGGGTCACGGGGAGCCTGTGCCTATCTCAGGCGTCTATGGGCATTAAGGCAGGATACACCCTGGATGGAATGCCAACCCATTGCAGGGCAGCACATAACACACACACACACACATTCACGCACACATTCATACACTAGGGACAATTTTCCAAGGTGCCAATCAACCTATACCGTGCATGTTTTTGGACCGGGGGAGGAAACCGGAGAACCCGGGAGAAAAAAAAAAACCCCCTGAGGCACGGGGAGAGAACATGCACAAACTCCACACACACATTCCCGAGACGGGAATCGAACCCGGATCCTGGCGGTGTGAGGCGAACGTGCTAACCACTAAGCCACCGTGCCTCTCTTGTTTCGATTATGACCCCAAATATTACCTCTTATATACAGTTCAAGGGGAAAATGTAATATCCTGTTTGGCCACTAGGTGGTGGCAATGTTGTCGTAAACACCCACGCCATTACCAGTAATCGGAACGAGGTGTTTCATTAAGCGGTTTAATGACTGTAACAGTGTGCGGTGGTGCTTTGTGGTATTCGGCTTTAGACACATGGAGTCACGATGTCATGCAAGTCATTGTTCATGCAAGGAGACACACAGTTTTAGAAACACACACACACACACACACACACACACACACACACACACACACACACACACACACACACACACACACACACACCACTCATGGAAAGCATTATTTAGGAAGATATGAGTCAAATCCTTCCATGAACATTGAAACCACCGACATCATCATCCCTTTCTTGCTGTAGACATGGCAACCAATAACACTGCTACTCTGGTTCTGGTACATTCGAAGTCTATTAAAACCAACCCCCCCCCCCCCCCCACAGACTTGTTTCAGACGCTTCACCGTGGGAGGATTGTGACTATAATACACACACACACACACACACACACACACACACACACACACACACACACACACACACACACACACAAATTAAACACAAACACAAAGACTGGCCTGGAATATCTATAATGTTTATAAGATCTGAAATGGAGAGACACGCTGTTCCTTCCAGTTATTGTCAAAACGGACAATAATATTACAGTCTGTTTGGCTTAATTGCACAATTCCTTCTCGAGCTCCAAGCTTTTCTCCAGAGGCTGATCCTATGCAACTAACCTGCGAAGTACGGCACCGTCATACACAGAGTCGTTGAGGTAAACTTCCTGATCTTGGAGGATCATCTTCCGGCCAAGTGGAGCATTGTATGACACAAGGCCGTCTGCAAATCGACAGATGGGAAAGGAATCAGAATTATATTATATTATATTATATTATATAAGACAAAGCATTGCAAATGTATTAAATATGAAATTAAATATTTGTCAAAATGTAGACATTAATAACAATAGAAAAAAGTGCATCTATAAATGCATATATATATATATATATTAGTGTTAGTGTCCAACCTGGTCCAATTAGTGTCCAACGTATTATATAACATATATATATATATATATATATATATATATATATATTTCCTATTCTGCTTTTCCTATATATATATATATATATATATATATATATATATATATATATATATATATATATATATATAGAGAGAGAGAGAGAGAGAGAGAGAGAGAGATATTCCCGTCTCGGCCATGTGTGTGTGGAGTTTGTGCATGTTCTCTTCGTGCCTCAGGGGTTTTTTCTCCGGGTTCTCTGGTTTCCTCCCCCGGTCCAAAAACATGCACGGTAGGTTGATTGGCACCTTGGAAAATTGTCCCTAGTGTGTGTGAATGTGTGTGTGTGTGTGTGTGTGTGTGTGTATGTGATGGTGTTGGCATTCCATCCAGGGTGTATCCTGCCTTAATGCCCATAGACACCTGAGATAGACACAGACTCCCCGTGACCCGAGGGAAGATCGGATAAAGCGGTAGATAGAAGATGAACGAATGAATGAATGTTACTGCACAGTCAAATTGTTTCTTGGCATATCCCAGCTTGTTTGGAAGGGTCAGCCATGATACGGCGCCCCCTGAAACACAGAAGGTTAAGGGCCTCGCTCAAAGACCCAAGAGTATCAGCTTGGTTATACCAGGGCTCGATCCCCTAACCTTCCCTGATAAGTAACTCAGCACCTTAATCTACTGAAGGATTACAAAATGCCCTTTATTTTTGACCCCCATGAAAAAAGAATGAAAGAACAATGTGCATCCTTTGGCAAATAAAGTCTCCCAAATAACTAAAGCTAAAGGGTTTTTCTTTTATAGCAGTGTACTGAGCTTCTAATGGCATATAGTTGAGATTTAACGACACAGCATTTGTGCTTTTCGTCTCCTTCGCTATGCACTTAAAAAAACAAAAAACAAAATTAATCTACGCTGACCTGAAGCGCTGAGCTTGCAATCCAAACTGCAATAAGGAAGTAACAAAAGGGGTTTTCAAGGGGATGTCAGTAAAAGGGAATAAAGTTGGTGTGCGTGTGAGATATGATGCGAGTCAGGTGGCTGCCTCTGCTATCTCAAGCGATTAGATCATCGCCCGGCCGCTGTCTTATACCAAGTGGATTTTGGATCTGACGGACAGAAAGTGATTTGCGGAAGGCAAAAGGTCGAACAATTTATCAGCGAATTGCGTAATAATCTTCAATAAAAGAGCGAAACTGCGAGATTATGAAAATCACCGAAAGATTTCACAGGCCATAATATTAATGACTAGATAGTCATTTTAACCTGACCTGCGATGAAGGAGACGTGAGCGTGACACGGTTGCCAAGCGAAATAAAAACACACCGTAATCAGGAGCTTAATAATTAAACTTCCCGAGCCACTTTATCAAGAGAATAGCAGTTACTAATATTATTTATATTATATAGATGTATTATAGTTGTTATAATATTTATTAAAAATATCCGCACCTATTATAATTCATGTTTTGTCCTTTTTTCTGTGCACACAAACTAATATTTAGGATATTATGAGATGTTATTACCCAGCCACTCGCAGCCGTAGAGCTCGACACGCATACACACGTTCATGGAGTGGTCGATGATGGGCATGAAGCGTACGTAGCGTGCAATGATGGGCGGCTCCAGGTCCTTCAGGACAATGTCATAGGCGTTCCTGTTCCCCTCAATTACCTTTAAGAGAAAACAACAATATACACGATAATGAGATAAAGTTTATCTGAAGTGCTCTGTTATGATAAGACGATGATGCGCTGTGGCACGTAAATGAAACATGCAGTAACAAATCAACATCAACATTATAATAGATATAAAACAAACATAAATAGTGCGATTTGTGTGTTTACAATTTGCTGTTATTCTTAGATAGATAGATAGATAGATAGATAGATAGATAGATAGAGACAGACGACAGACAGACGGACGGACGGACGGACGGACGGACGGACGGACAGACAGACAGACAGACAGACAGATAGATAGATAGACAGACAGACATACAGACAGACAGACAGACAGACAGACAGACAGACAGACAGATAGATAGATAGATAGAGATAGAGATAGATAGATAGACAGACAGATAGATAGCAGACAGACAGACAGACATAGACAGATACACAATAGATATATAGATAGATAGATAGATAGACAGACAGACAGACAGACAGACAGATAGATAGATAGATAGATAGATAGATAGATAGATAGATAGATAGATAGATAGATAGATAGATAGATAGATAGATAGATAGATAGACAGACAGACAGATAGATAGATAGATAGATAGATAGATAGATAGACAGACATACGATAGATAGATAGATAGATAGATAGATAGATAGATAGATAGATAGATAGATAGATAGATAGATAGATAGATAGATAGATAGATAGATAGATAGATAGATAGATAGATAGATAGATAGATAGATAGATAGACGTAGAGACAGGACAGATAGACAGACAGATAGATAGATAGATAGACAGATAGACAGATAGATAGATAGAGAGATATACAGACAGACAGACAGGCAGACAGACAGACAGACAGATAGAGATAGATAGATAGATAGATAGATAGATAGATAGATAGATAGATAGATAGATAGACATAGATAGATAGATAGATAGATAGACTTTAGATCACCCTGATAGATTCCCCCCTATAGATAGATAGATAGATAGATAGATAGATATAGATAGATAGATAGACAGACAGATAGATAGATAGAGAGATAGAGAGATAGATACAGATAGATGGATAGATAGATAGATAGATGAAGATAGATAGATAGATAGATAGATATAGAAAAAGGATAGACAGACAGGATAGATAGATAGATAGAGATAGATAGATAGTAGATAGATAGATAGATAGATAGATAGATAGATAGACAGATAGGCAGACAGATAGGTAGATGGATAGATAGATAGATAGATAGATAGATAGATAGATACTTTGTTCATCCCTGATTTATAGACAGATAGATGATTAGATATAGAGACATACGATGATAGATAGATAGTAGATAGATAGATAGATAGATAGATGCAGGCAGACAGACATAGATGGATAGATAGATAGGATAGATAGATATTTATAGATAGATAGATAGATAGATAGATAGATACTTTGTTCACTTCTATTTCACCACTTCTGTATGTGTGTATGATCGACGGTACCTCCTTTCCTTGACGGTTGCGCCAGGAAATCCAGCGGCTGCCGTCACGACTGTATTTGATCTTGTAGGTCTGCGCAAACTCGTTCCCGATGCCGCCTGCGTGTCGCCCCTGAGTGCCCACCAGTGTGATGAACTGCAGAGAGCGAAGGTCAATCTGCAGGAACTCGTTCATATTCTCCGGTTCGGCTGTGCTCTCTGGACACCACGCACCATCCCCTTCTTCTGAGTCCAGTCTACAACGGCGGTCAAAAACACCCAGGATGGAGGATCAGGGGATTTTCGGGGCACCATAAGTACCATAAAGGAAAGTTTCTTTTGGAAAGAGTTTTACCTGCCGTATTTGGCTGCAGTTGACTCGGACCATTGACTTGAAGCTGAAATGTCTTCGTCTAATATCTGCCTTCCAGACATCCCTAACGGGGATCGACACACACCTGTAACAATAAAACAACAACAACAAAACAAAACTAGAGTAAACAATCCTTCTATTACAAGTTGCATTTTAATATTTCTATTATGTCACCGAAGCCCTTAATTAAAAATTAGTTTTAACTTAGATCAAAAACATCGTCAATGGAATGAGACGTGAGTTTACATTTACAATTGAGGGTTAAGGGCCTTGATCAAGGGCCCCCTAGTGGTATCTTGGTGATGGTGGTGGGATTTAAACCTGTGATCTTCCGGTCCAGAGGCCAACATATTAACCGCTGAGCTACATTAGATTTGCTAGTTTAATGTGTGTGTGTGTGTGTGTGTGTGTGTGTGTGGTGTGTGTGTGTGTGTGTGTGTGTGTGTTTTAAATCCGAATGCTCTTGTTTGGAAAGGTTTTGTTCTAGTTAGTTTCTTTTCAGGACCACGTTACAGGTTTATATAGTCAAATTTGATTTACTTATAGTACATCAGAGGTAAAGGGGCACGGTGGCTTAGTGGTTAGCACGTTCACCTCACACCGCCAGGGTACGGGTTCGATTCCCGTCTCGGCCATGTGTGTGTGGAGTTTGTGCATGTTCTCCCCGTGCCTCAGGGTTTTTTCTCTGGTTTCCTCCCCCGGTCCAAAAACATGCACGGTAGGTTGATTGGCACCTTGGAAAATTGTTCCTAGTGTATGAATGTGTGTGTGTGTGTGTCCTGTGATGGGTTGGCATTCCATCCAGGGTGTATCCTGCCTTAATGCCCATAGACGCCTGAGATAGACACAGACTCCCCGTGACACGAGGGAAGATCGGATAAAGCGGTAGACGATGAAGATGAAGACTAATAAAATACACTGACATAGATGTGTATTTGGTGTGTTAGCCTGTACAGCTAAAAGAACAACTTGTCCTCAGATTGCATAAATAAAGACTATTAAACAGTAAAGTAAGGGAGCACGGTGTATTAGCGGTTAGCACGTTCGCCTCACACCGCCAGGGTCCGTGTTCGATTCCCGTCTCTGCCATGTGTGTGTGGAGTTTGTGCATGTTCTCCCCGTGCCTCAGGGGGTTTTTCTCCTGGTTCTCCGGTTTCCTCCCCCGGTCCAAAAACATTCACGGTAGGTTGATTGGCACCTTGGAAAATTGTCCCTAGTGTGTGAATGTGAGTGTGTGTGTGCCCTGCGATGGGTTGGCATTCCATCCAGGGTGTATCCTGCCTTAATGCCCATAGACGCCTGAGACCCGAGGGAAGATCGGATAAAGCGGTAGAAGATGAATGAATGAATGAATGAAACAGTAATGATGTTACTCTCTTATGCTGCTCTCACTCAAGTTTCGACGTTCTCGCGGTGGACGATACGGTCTTAGGCGAAATCATGATTTGAATAATAATAAACGAATCAAGCGTTTGAGGCCTGGCATGAGTCGAGTTGGAGCAGAAACAGGAGAAACACCCCTTTCTTTGACTAACATTGTGGTTTTCCCGACAGAAATCTTAAAAAATATACCACTATTTTGCCTTGCACTGTTTGAAACACACAGCAGACATCCTGGCTTGGATTGAAACAACGATCAACGATCTTGTGTGGTCTTTACAAGGACACTATTAAAGTTGCCCACCTCCTGAGAACATTTTCCTTCCCGTGTTTAGGCCTTTCTTTTTTTCTTTCTTTCTTTCTGTAATTTAATCCTGATACTCCCAAGGCTGCTCGGTGTGCTAACTGTTAACTTTTATGAGCTAGAAACCTGAATTTCATTGCACATGGGACCCGTGTGCCCGAAAAGCAAATGATGGCAAGCCTTTCATCACTGTTATTACAATACACAAACCCGGAGGAAGATTTATATGGCTTTATTTCCAGTTGTCTGGCCGTGACTCAAGGAACGAATTCGGAATGGCATGGTCAAACCAAACACAGCAGGACAGCATTAGACTTGCGCTGTAATGCTTTTCAAACTGTAATACATTCATTCATTCATTCATCTTCTACCGCTTTATACGATCTTCCCTCGGGTCACGGGGAGTCTGTGTCTATCTCAGGCGTCTATGGGCATTAAGGCAGGATACACCCTGGATGGAATGCCAACCCATCACAGGACACACACACACACACACACACACACACATTCATACACTAGGGACAATTTTCCGAGGTGCCAATCAACCCACCGTGCATGTTTTTGGACCGGGAGGAAACATGGTGGAGGCGGGAATCGAACCCGGACCCTGGCGGTGTGAGGCGTAATACATGCTTATCTTCTACCATTTTATCCGATCTTCTCTCTCGGGTCGTGGGGACTTGTGCCTATCTCAAGTGTCAATTTTTCCAAGGGGCCAATCGACCTACCAGAGGGAAACCGGAGTATGAATGTGTGTGTGAATGTGAGTGAGTGTGTGTCCTGTGATGGGTTGGCATTCCATCCAGGGTGTATCCTGCCTTAATGCTCATAGACGCCTGAGATAGGCACAGACTCCCCGTGACCCGAGGGAAGATCGGATAAAGCGCTAGAAGATGAATGAATGAATGAACGAAATGTCTGGAAAATCCAGTAAAATAAAACAAGCAGATGCAAATTAATCACTGGAGTCAAAAGTATTCACATGGATTCCTCAGGTAAAAGTATAGATACGAGGGACTCAAAAGGTTTGTGTAGAAGTTGAAGTATCAACTCAAGCTTTCCCCCCCCCCCGAGTAAGAGTAAAAGTGTAAAAGTACTGGTTTCAAAAAGAATAAAAGTAAAAGTAACGTAAGGAAATACAGAACTCCCTGCTGTAGCTTCGTTTCCAGAGGACGAAGAGAAAACGACCCCCAACACTGGTTATGTTGTGTGCAGGTGCAATGGATCATGTACAAACCAATAGTGGTGTCGGAATAGTGGTATATGTTTATTCACTCATTCATTCATTCATTCATCTTCTACCGTTATATCCGATCTTCCCTCGGGTCACGGGGAGTCTGTGCCTATCTCAGGCGTCTATGGGCATTAAGGCAGGATACACCCTGGATGGAATGCCAACCCATCACAATACACACACACACACACATTCATACACTAGGGACAATTTTCCAAGGTGTCAATCAACCTACCCCTCGTGTTTTTGGACCGGGGGAGGAAACCGGAGAACCCGGAGAAAAACCCCCTGAGGCACGGGAAGAACATGCACAAACTCCACACACACACACATGGCCGAGATGGGAATCGAACCCCGACCCGGGAGGTGTGAGGCGAATGTGCTAACGACTAAACCACCTTGCCCCTTGGTATATGTTTATATCTCATCCAATCACAATCACTCTATTCGGATGGAGATGTATATCTGGGTAGGTTTGTTTTGTTTAGTGCTTAAGGTGTTGGACTCTGGACCGGAAGATCACAGGTTCAAATCCCACCAGCACCACCAAACTTCCACTAGTGGGGCCCTTGTGCAAGGCCCTTAACCCTCAATTGCTTAGTTGTATGTCGTCCTGGATAAGGGCGTCTGCAAATACTATAAATGTGTAAATGTAATCATAATAGGAAATAAATAAATGATAGTTTTTAGCAGCAAAGTACGGAAACAACATAAAACATAAATGAACATAAAAAAAATGCCTCGTTTGTTTTACAAGTTGCTCAGAGATGCGTGTGTGTGTGTGTGTGTGTGTGTGTGTGTGGGCATGCTTCAGTGCGTCACGGGCTGGATGTTGAAAGTTCACTCGGAAGTGCACGAGGCCTCTCCTAGTCCTCATGGCTTCTCCATCACAACAGCGAGCCTTTGTGCTTCTGCCAGCAACAGCAAGAAGAGTGGAGGAGAAGGCCTTTTTTTTTTGTTCCTTTTTCTTTTTCCGGCTCTCCTCCAAATGTTTGCTTAAAAAGTCAAGATGGGGGAAACCTCAGAGGCCCAGGACATGCTGCCATGCGGCCAACATAAGCCGAGCTCTCCGACAAAACCTTCTGCGAGATGGGACGAGGGGCTGTGGTGAATCGTTACACAGGAGCCACAGTTTATGTGTTTTAACAGAACAGACTTGGTTTGCTTTGTAAATGCTTATTGGCATTAACTAAGCGTCGAAGGCACGGGGGCAGAGGCGTCCTGACATACTTACATAAAGTGTCACAGACAGAGAAGGAAAAAGAGATGTCATGATGGAAAACTACACTTACAGACACATTGAATGAAGGCTGGTTATGCTTGAACGAAGAAATGGTTTATTGCGTTTCCTGTTACGCTTCGGCGTCATTCGCCCACTTCGAACGGAAGAGTCGCTGCGAGTCAATAAAGTTCTTCCTGACCGATCCCATGTAGGCGCGAATGAAACGTTTCTATCCCCGGGAAAACGCCTATTAAAAATGCAATGCAATTAGTGCCTCTGATATGATCTACGTTACGTGTCATTAAATGCATTAAATAGGTTGAATGGTCTACAAGGGGTTAAAACGTTTAGGCATAAAACCCTCATCAATACATCTTATCCAAGGGAATGTGTTTACGTGTATTGACAGACGCCCTTATCCAGAACGACTTACCAATTGAGGGTTAAGGGCCTTCCTCAAGGGCCCACCATATTAACGGTGGTGGAATGTGAACCTGCCATCTTCCGGTTCCAGAGGCCAATACCTTTTGAGAGCTCCCTGTTCATCACTCTTGTCAATATTATTTATTTATTTATTTATTTATTATATACATCATCTAAAGATAATTGTGAGCCTTCAGCTTTGTGGTAAATAAAGACATTTCTCCAGAATAATTTTTTTTGCTCTGCCCAAAATTGCCTCCGGGTGTAAGGTGTGTGTGTGTGTGTGTGTGTGTGTGTGTGTGTGTGTGTGTGTGTGTGTGTGTGTGTGTGTGCACTGACATAAATTCCATGGAAATTCTTGCAAAGGATTGGCTCACAAACTTGGTTAAAAAAAAACGGTTACTCAGAATGCCATCATTTTAGTGTTTATTTAATAAGTGCATTTGAATCTTTCCTGTGGATTTTAAATAATAATAAATAATAAGATTAAAAGGGCTTTTCTCCGGGTTCTCCGGTTTCCTCCCCGGTCCAAAAACGTGCACGGTAGGTTGATTGGCACCTTGGAAAATTGTCCCTAGTGTATGAATTTGTGTGTGTGAATGTGTGTGTGCCCTGTGATGGGTTGGCATTCGATCCAGGGTGTATCCTGCCTTAATGCCCATAGACGCCTGAGATGAGATAGACACAGACTCCCCGTGACCCGAGGGAAGATCGGATAAAGCGGTAGAAGATGAATGAATGAATGAATGAATAAGATTAAAAGGATTTATAATCAGTACTCACTTAGCAATTGGACAAAACACTGTTTCGGGTTTCTATCGAATGAAATAAAGCGTAGGATTCAAGGCAAGCGTAAAAAAAGTAGAATAAAATCCTTTTTAGAAAGCTATAAAGGACGTTTATACGGCAGTATTGGCGCATGTCCTTTGTGTGTTTTCTTTTGCCCCGTGCTCTCTCTCTCTCTCTCTCTCTCTCTCTCTCTCTCTCTCACTCTCTCTATGACCTCTGACAGAAATGGGAGTTGCTTGCAGCAGGGAAATGTATCCAGGCCATGAAGCAGGCCGATCTAGCGTTTAGCTACCGAGGTTAAAAATATCGCATGCTTTAGAGGTGGAAAAGTACAAATATTCTCTGGAGAGGACGTTAAGAAATACCTCTCGCTCTCTTTCACTCTGCTTACTCGGGGAGGGATTTATTCTCTTTTTTTTTGCAGTTACTAACAGCTCCGAGTGTCCCTTTTTCCCCTTGCACACTAAGTAAGACGGCTTTCTTTTTTTTTTTCATGTCTTGTAAATGGCACGTTTGTTCCACCGTGTTTGCCGTCTAACCGCAGGCTCCGTTGCCTCGCACATACACACACACACACTCACACACACACACACACTAACGACGACTCGAGAATACACACAAGGACCCAAACAGAAGATATTAAGTAACCTTGATAAAAGGGGTCATGCATCACTGATTGGCAGAAATAAAATCAAACAATTGATTCATTCATCTTCTATCGCTTTATCCGATCTTCCCTCGGGTCACGGGGAGTCTGTGTCTATCTCGGGCGTCTATGGGCATTAAGGCAGGATACACCCTGGATGGAATGCCAACCCATCGCAGGACACACACACACACACACTCACACATTTCATACACTAGGGACAATTTTCCAAGGTGCCAATCAACCTACCGTGCATGTTTTTGGACCAAGGGAGGAAACCGGAGAACCTGGAGAAAAACCCTGTGAGGCACGGGGAGAACATGCAAACTCCACACACACATGGCCGAGACGGGAATCAAACCCAGACACTAGCGGTGTTGAGGTGAACGTGCTAACCGCTAAGCCACCGTGCCTCCTCAAACAATTGATATTGATGTTAAAAATGGAATAAGTAGTAAATTTCTTATTAAAAGTAAAGCAAATTACATTTAATTACTTTTTCGGATAGATATTTCCAAAGAAATAATTTCCAAACATTTATAACTTTACACTTAACCTTACCTTACCTTGTCTACTGTTAGAATTTTATCACATTCATTCATTCATTCATTCATCTTCTAGCTCTTTATCCGATCTTCCCTCGGGTCACGGGGAGTCTGTGTCTATCTCATCTCAGGCGTCTATGGGCATTAATGCAGGATACACCCTGGATGGAATGCCAACCCATCTCAGGACACACACACACACACACACACACACATACACACACACACACACACACATTCACACACTAGGGACAATTTTCCAAGGTGCCAATCAACCTACCATGCATGTTTTTGGACCGGGGGAGGACCGGGAACCGGAGAACCCGGAGAAAAAACCCCCTGAGGCACGGGGAGAACATGCAAACTCCACACACACACACATGGCCAAGACGGGAATCGAACCCGGGCCGTGGTGGTGTGAGGCGAACGTGCTAACCACTAAACCACCGTGCCCCCTACATATACTTTTCTCTATTGAGGAAATGGAATATAACTATATTACTTGGGAATTTTAAAAAGGGGAAAGTTGGCACTAGGAAAGATCTCAGCCAGTGCGATGCATTTTTTCCTGCTACTGGAAAAAAAAAAAAGCCTTGTGCGGTTTAATTTCATGAGAATGTGGTGAAGAGCAGAGGGATTACAGCATACAGGAATATTTCCATCAAATGTATCTTTCAAACCAGCGGGAAAAAATGAAAAAGTTTTAATAAGTGATACATTAAAAATAAAAAGATTAAAAAGTTCGGCGAACGAGAGATTGTTTTTTTCTAGAATATCCGTTGACATCGGGATAGCGGCAGTATCACGGAAAAACATGTTATGTAAACATAGACGCTTCTTAGTTAGGGATCTTTTGATCACTTTGATTTTCATCCTAATTTGAGGATGTGAATGTTGCTCTTTTCATGCTGACGCTGTGTCGACATTCATTCATTCATGCATTCATTCTATTCATCTCCTACCGCTTTATCCGATCTTTCCCTCGGGTCACGGGGAGTCTGTGCCTATCTCAGGCGTCTATGGGCATTAAGGCAGGATACACCCTGGATAGAATGTACACACACACACACACTCACACACACATTCATACACATTCACACACTAGGGACAATTTTCCAAGGTGGTCAATCAACCTACCGTGCATGTTTTTGGACCGGGGAGGAAACCAGAGAACCCGGAGAAAAACCCCCTGAGACACGGGGAGAACATGCACAAACTCCACACACACATGGCCGAGACACGGGAATCGAACCCGGACCCTGGTGGTGTGAGGCGAACGTGCTAACCACTAAACCACCGTACCACCTATAATATATATATTTCTTTTTCTTTTGTTTTGTTTAAAAGGTCAGAATAAAAGATAGTTGAACTTGGCATGTATAAATACCCAGAATTAGGATTTTATATAGCTACAATAAGCAAAGCATCTCACAAACAAAGTGTTTTAATTGAAAGATTCTGATTAATAGAACAAAATATCATTCGTCTGATTAATCGACTATCAAAATAATCGTTAGTTGCAGACCGGCTCATAATATTATTACTGACTGGAGGTCATAATGTAATGCTGACATCAGCCTGTATGAGAAAATGGGTGTAGGATCATCCTATAGGAGCCATACTGTACTTCTCTAACACTAACGCTCCGTTGTGAGAGCGAGGAGATCACTCTGCTTTACAAGAAGACTGGAAATCTCTAAAAAGTGCCGCTGGAAAAAAGCAAGAGAGCAAAGCCGATTGGATGTACTTTCCTGTTGTCAAAATGTCTGGTATGCACTAGCCACAGACTCCAGCCTGATTGCTTAATCCACTGTGAACGGTCTCTCTTCCGACATGAAATATTAAACACCAAGCAAGGTCACAGCTCCTCGTCGACTCCCGGGAAGCCGAGCAGCAGCCAAACACTGATCTGATCTACCGACGGATGGATTCTTAACAATGTGGAAATCCACCCAACCATTATGCAGTGCATTATTTACTATCTGGTTAACAGTGGATAATAATTCAGACCTGAGAAATCTATTTTCTCATGTATTGCTGAATTTACACACTTCATTTATCCCTCTAAGGGAGCACGGTGGTTTAGTGGTTAGCACGTTCGCCTCACACCGCCAGGGTCCGGGTTCGATTCCCGTCTCAACCATGTGTGTGTGGAGTTTGTGCATGTTCTCCCCGTGTCTCAGGGGGTTTTTCTCCGGGTTCTCCGGTTTCCTCCCCCGGTCCAAAAACATGCACGGTAGGTTGATTGGCACCTTGGAAAATTGTCCCTAGTGTGTGAAAATGTGTATGAATGTGTGTGTGTGTGTGTGTGATGGGTTGGCATTCCATCCAGGGTGTATCCTGCCTTAATGCACATAGACGCCTGACATAGGCACAGGCTCCCCGTGACCCGAGGGAAGATCGACTAAAGGGGTAGAAGATGAATGAATGAATGAATTTATCCCTCTTAACCTCGCGGCATTTCAAAGAGCCTCAGGGAACTCGATTAATCTGACATAATAGATGAATCTAAAGCCGTGGCTTTCAACCCATTATGTCTAATTGAGACAAATCTACGATGAGATTGAATGATGATTGTTTAGAGGTTAGTATTGTTTTTTGTGCCACATGATCTGGAATAAATGTTGAAATTGGGGAAAATATTATGATCGGAAAGATAACTTTCATTCAGTCGAGTTATTCAGTGTGAATATTAACTTGTTAAGGCCTCGTTTATTAGATTACTAACTTTAAATTTGTAAAACGTATGTGTTATAAACAAACTTGACTCATTTCTGTTATGTATTCACTGTAAACACTTTTACTAGCAAGTTCCTGCGACTTAGTAGACAACTAAAGTTGTATTTATAAAGCAGTATTAATGTTTAAATCTTTTCCAAAGCAGTTTTATAGACTTATAGACATTTATGTTTCTTTGCATATTAATTTATTGTTTTTTTATTTATTTATTTACAGCTGTTTTGGCCTTCTTTTTTATTTTTAAATAGAGGCAAACAAATGTTTAGTACTGTTTATCGGGTAAAACTAAAACTATTTACTCGCAAAACATTTCTAAATGACATTTCTAAATTGTGTGTGTGTGTGTGTGTGTGTGTGTGTGTGCAGCAATCGAATAACTATTATAAATATTGTTATTACATCACCTTTTTGAAAGTCTGCAAGAAAATGCTTTAAATTAGCTTTACATTTTTTGATGAATATTATTTTAGATATTTTATATAAGGTGGCACGGTGGTTTAGTGGTTAGCACGTACGCCTCACACCGCCAGGGTCCGGGTTCGATTCCCGTCTCGGCCATGTGTGGGGGTTCTCCGGTTTCCTTCCCGGGTCCAAAAACATGTACGGTAGGTTGATTGGCACCTTGGAAAATTGTGTATGAATGTGTGTGTGTGTGTGTGTGTGTGTGCCCTGCGATGGTTTGGCATTCCATCCAGGGTGTATCCTGCCTTAATGCCCATAGACGCCTGAGATAGACACAGACTCCCCGTGACCCGAGGGAAGATCAGATAAAGCGATAGAAGTTGAATGAATGAATGAATGAATTATTGTATTTCATTTTGTGCAAACATGATAAACTTGAGGAATGAGGAAACCATCAACCACAATATATATATATATAAAATCATTATAAATACGTGCACCTTTATCCACTTTCACATGCAATAAAGCAACTCGAAGCATAGCTATACACATTCATTCATTCATTCATCTTCTACCGCTATATCGGATCTTCCCTCGGGTCACGGGGAGTCTGTGTCTATCTCAGGCGTCTATGGGCATTAAGGCAGGATACACCCTGGATGGAATGCCAACACATCACACAGGGCAGGACACACACACACACACACACACACACACACACACACACACACACATTCATTCATACACTAGGGACAATTTTCCAAGGTGCCAATCAACCTACCGTGCATGTTTTTCGACCGGGGGGAGGAAACCGGAGAACCCGGAGAAAAAAAACCCCTGAGGCACGGAGAGAACATGCACAAACTTCACACACACATGGCCGAGACGGGAATCGAACCCGGATCCTGGAGGTGTGAGGCGAACGTGCTAACCTCTAAACCACCGTGCCCCCAGCTATAAACATATCTAGTAAAAGTCCACACACACACACACACACATTCCAATACAAAACGAATTCCTTGACACAAAAGTAACAGCGTGATGCAATTTTCATTCTTCCTCCATCACTTACTGTACACTATCTCTGCCTAGCATGTGGTTCCTTCTGGTTTCCTCGTTAAATATAATTGAACCTCGCATTGACATCACACTTTCCTCCTCACAAACCACCCATGCTGGAGAAAACGAGCGCATGGATCAAAGCTTTAACCCACGTATAACACAACTTCCAAAATGGGCTCTAATGTGAATAGAGTTTAAAACTGAATTCTCCATTAACAACAGAGGAAATGTGCAAATTTACTGTAACATTTCTTCCCAGGAATGACTTGATTTTGTCAAGTACAATAAAAAGAAGACATTCATGCTGCACCGGTGTCGCGTTAACAAGCAAGTAACACGAGTGTTTATTTAGCATTTCTGGGAATAGGAGTCTCCCGTGTCAGTGGTTTGGAACAGTCGAGGAAAAAAATCGCAGCGCCACTTTTTTCCCTCCCCGTTTTCTCCCCACTTTTGGTCCCGGGCCAATTCCAACCCCCCAAAAAATCCCATCCCGCTCGAATTCCATAATTCATCAACTACTGAAGAGGTGAAAACTAACCAAAAAATAACTTCCTCTGGGACACACAAGGCCGGAAAATCTTTTCAAACTCCTGCATGTTTGGGTGTCACGTAGCAGTGTAACATTCCCAAATAAACGAGAGCATGTATACATCCGTCTCTGAGAGCACCGAGAGCATGTTGCATGTTTGCAAGGTGTTTTATTAACAACAAATGAGATTAAAAAGTCGATAAAGGAACAATAGTGTATAAGCAATAATTACATTGTGTATAAGCTGTCTTATTACATTCAGTGTAACTATAAGTGTATAGATATATATATATATATATATATATATATATATATATATATATATATATGTGTATATGTTATATATATATATATATATATATATCAATATATATATATATATATATATATATATATTCATTCATTCATCTTCTACCGCTTTATCCGATCCGGATCTTCCCTCGGGTCACGGGGGAGTCTGTGTCTATCTCAGGCGTCTATGGGCATTAAGGCAGGATACACCCTGGATGGAATGCCAACCCATCGCAGGACACACACACACACACACACACACACACACACACATTCATACACTAGGGACAATTTTCCAAGGTGCCAATCAACCTACCATGCATGTTTTTGGACCGGGATGAAACCGGAGAACCCGGAGAAAAAACCCCCTGAGGCACACGGGGAGAACATGCACAAACTCCACACACACACATGGCCGAGACGGGAATCGAACCCGGACCCTGTAGGTGTGAGGCGAACGTGCTAACCACACTAAACCACCATGCCCTTATATATATATATATATATATATATATATATATATATATATATATAGTATATATATATATATATATATATATATATAAATATGACGTCCAATCTGGATGTAATGCAAAAAGAAAATCAAACAACAACAAACAAAAACACTTTTCTGTTCTAATGTAGGAGAGAAAACGTGACTTACTTGGATTAACTTGGGACTTCACATTCCCAGAGTTGAACAGTAGAAATGTGAGGGGGAAAGTGATCTTCCAAAGGTGGTTCATCTCAAATCGAGCCCTGGACTTCATTCCTGGAGAACAAAGATGCAGGAGCATTAGTTGCATTAGTGAACCCTGATTTTTCACTTGTGCACAACCGATCAAACGTTTCACGATCACTTTCACAATTTCACATTTTTCATGCCGTTCACACAATTATATCCAGTTCACAAACAAATAAAAGGTTATTCAGGTGATTTGAGGCACGGCGGCTTAGCACGTTCGCCTCACACCGCCAGGGTCCGGGTTTGATTCCCGTCTCGGCCATGTGTGTGTGGAGTTTGTGCATGTTCTCCCCGTGCCTCAGGGGGTTTTTCTCCGGGTTCTCCGGTTTCCTCCCCGGTCCAAAAACATGCATGGTACTTTGATTGGCACCTTGGAAAATTGTCCCTAGTGTATGAATGTGTGTGTGTGTGTGTGTGTGTGTGTGTGTGATGGGTTGGCATTCCATCCAGGGTGTATCCTGCCTTAATGCCCATAGACGCCTGAGATAGACACAGTCTCCCCGTGACCCGAGGGAAGATCGGATAAAGCGCTAGAAGATGTATGAATGAATGAATGTTATTAGCATTATTTCCATCGAAACGCTGCTTCTTTGTGAGCTATTTTAGAATAGAATAGTCTTTATATGTCACATATACATCATCATCAGAGCGCCACGATACGGCGCCCCCTGGAGCACGGAGGGATATGGTGCTCCAAGACCCAAGGTGTGGGAGCTTTCTGGCTTGAACCCCCAACCTTTCGATCAGTAGCCCAGCATTTTAAACCACAGTCTTTCTATTTTATGCATTTAATGATATTATTTATTGACGAAACAGTTAAAAATCACAATTTCCTTTTAAGACAGAGAACCTGCAGTAAATGCCTGGAATTGCTGGTGGACTTTCCATTAACTCTTCACACTTCCGCCCCAAAACCTCTCTGAGCACACAAAAACACTTAAGAGGTTTAGGCTTATTTTTGCAAAATATCCTGAACATTAGTAACTTATTCACTTATGGAGCAATTAAGTGTTATGAAAACATTTTAATTACAAACAGGTTGCTTTTAAAGAGCGTGCATTACTGCATTACTGGCTGAGTGGGCTTCGTCCAGCTGAGGTAATGTCTCACACACTGCCACAAGTCTCACTCTGTGTCCTCATTTATATTCCAATGCTCTTTAATGAAAAGTAATCGTACTTATTATATTTACTGTAAAAACATTTATAGCAAAGGCATATATCTTTTTTTTGCGCTGGGCGGGCATAATCTACATTACTCTACAAACTGTCTTTAAACCAAAAACCAAACCTTTTAGTCTTTTAAACCAATTCCTATTTGTCTGTCTGTCTGTCTGTCTGTCTATCTATCTATCTATCTATCTATCCATCCATCCATCCATCCATCCAAACCCATCCATCCATCCACCTACCTACCTGTCTGTCTGTATGCCTGCTATCTATCTATCTATCTATCTATCTATCTATCTATCTATCTATCTATCTATCTATCTATCTATCTATCTATCTATCTATCTATCTATCTATCTGTCTGTCTGTCTATCTATCTGCCAGCCTATCTATCTTTCTATATTCATATATATTCTTTTAATACCTTTTAAAAAGTATTTTAGTCTTTTAAAACCAATTCCTATCTATCTATCAATCCCATCCATCCTATCCATCTAACTACCTGCCTGCCCTGCCTGATCTATCGATCCTATCTATCTATCTATCTATCTATCTATCTATCTATCTATCTATCTATCTATCTATCTATCTATCTATCTATCTATCTATCCATCCATCCTATCCATCCATCCATCCATCCATCCATCCATCCATCCATCTATCTATCTATCTATCCAACCCATCCATCTACCTACCTACCTGTCTGTCCATCTGTCTGTCTGTATGCCTGCCTGTCTGCCTATGCCATCTGTCTAAACTATCTATCTATAATCCCTCCATCTATCATCTATCTATCTATCATCTATCTATCTATCTATCTATCTATGCTATCTATCTATCTCTCTATCTATCTATTATCATATCTATCTATCTATCTATCTATCTATCTAGCTATCTATCTATCTATATCTATCTATCTATCTGTCTGTCTGTCTACCTATCTCATCTATCTATCTATCTATCTATCTATCTATCTATCTATCTATCTATCTACTGTCCTATCTGCTGTCTGCCTGTCTGCCTGCTATCTATCTATCCATCCTATCCATCCATCCATCCATCCATCCATCCATCCACGCATTTGTTTTTCTCTGAGCAGCTGTTTTATTCTCCATCCTTGGCTTGTGACTCTTATTAATAGATCTTATTGACACTATTTACACACAGGAAACTGCATGCAAACCTCGCCTTCTTCCACCTAAGAATAAGAATCAATTACGCACACTTACATAATGACCGTCATGACCAGACACTGAACAACGCTGATGTTGTTTGCTGTATTTTTGCGAGCTTTTTTTGTTTGTTTGTTTATTTTTTTTTTATGTTTTGTGGTCTGGACACATGCTGCTCACAGAGAGTTATGGAAGACTACAAGGCAGTGTAAGGAGGAAAATTACAGATTGAAACTGGGCAGCTAATTGTGATGCTTTTATATAACTCATGCCGTGTACATTCCAAAAGCGCTGCAGCGGTCACTGTATATATCCTGCAGAGGCCACATTAACTCACAAAGCATTCGGCTTAACTATTAGGGGTGGAAAAAAAAATGAATATTTTTTCATCCAGAGAAATTCCGAAGGTACCACGTTATGATTTCAGCCTCATTTTTAACCTCTCTGGAAATGAGATTCCGTGACGTTTTACATCTATAACATCTCCGGAAAAGGTTACTGAGTTTTAGCATTTCCCCCCACAAATCAAAGAAATGTATTTCTAGGTCTTTTTTTTTTTTTCAGTGTAAAAATCCTCTTAATCTGGCGCCGGCTTGCTTTAGCGCATTAGTAAATGATATGTTAGCGTTTCCTCCGGGCAGATTGTTTACACAAGGAAAAGCAGTGTTTATGAGCGTTGTAGAAGTCTCGTGTAAAAGGTTGAGTGTCTGAAAAACAGCACAAATGTGGCTCTTTGGCTGGAAAGCCGAGGAGAGTTTTTCTTCTTCCCACAGTATTCAACAGCGGCCAAATACAACTCTGCGCTCAGTGCTGCGTAGGAGTGGCCTATATACCCAACATGTCGAAATGTCCAGCGTTTCCTGCTTTGGCCAACGCAGTGAAGAATACATTATGCATTATACTATACATTATATTATACATTAGGGAGGTGGTTGTAGCCCAGTGGTTAATATGTTGGACTCTGGACCGGAAGATCATGGGTTCAAACCCACCACCACCAAGCTGTCACTAGTGGGCCCTTGAGCAAGGCCCTTAATCTGGATACGGGCGTCTGCCAAATGCTGTAAATGTAAATGATGCCGACTTTTTAGTGCCACTTAGCTTTTTCGAAACGTAACGAAAGATATTTTCAAAATTGTAAATATCCGCCCTTATCCACAGTCACTTACAACTGAGCAATTGAGGGTTAAGGGCCTTGCTCAAGGGCTCCCACTAGTGGTAGCTTTGGTGGTGGTGGGGTTTGAACCTGCGATCTTCTGATCCAGAGGCCAACACCTTAACCACTAAGCCACCACCTCCCTGGATAATTCATAACACATAATTCAGATCGAATTCCGAAGATAATTTATAGGCATAATTTTTTGTTTGTTTGTTTTTTGGTTTTAAGGAATTCATTCATTCATTCATCTTCTACCGCTTTATCCGATCTTCCCTCCGGTCACGGGGAACCTGTGTCTATCTCATCTCATGCGTCTATGGGCATTAAGGCAGGATACACCCTGGATGGAATGCCAACCCATCACACACACACACACACACACACACACACACACACACACATTCACACACACATTCATACACTAGGGATAATTTTCCAAGGTGCCAATCAACCTACCGTGCATGTTTTTGGACCGGGGGGAGGAAACCGGAGAACCCGGAGAAAAACCTCCCTGAGGCACGGGGAGAACATGCACAAACTCCACACACACATAACCGAGACGGGAATCGAACCCGGACCCTGGCGGTGTGAGGCGAACGTTCTAACCAATAAACCACCGTGCCCCCCTTTTTAAAGGAATTTTTATGTAAAAATTAAAAATAATAATAATAAGCTAGTAAACAAACATCCTCTAGTCCACGCCTGTCGGAAGTCATTCTGCATTTCAACAGCTGCTCTAAGAAACATCCATTGTTACGCACAAAGTCAGCTTCTTATTTGAACAGTTCCTGACACAGGTCATCCTTCACTTGTCATCGCGATCGGCAAAAATAAATAAATAAATAAATAGTTTGCAGAGAGATTTTATAAAATGGCAGATGGGAGTGATTAGGGACGACGCGGAATCCGGCGCACACACGAGGAACAGTAATAAGAGACTCGGAACGAAAAGCCCTGGTGAGAGCGTTGCATGTCTGTGGTTCGCTCAGTATGAAGCTGTCATGAATAAACCAGCGAGCTCAAGATGAAAAGCGATTAAACCTTTACTTTTGGAGACTGCTGTTTTGTTTATTTTTGTTTGTTTGTTTGTTTTCTCTTTCACCCAGAATGTATTTGCAGTTGTGGATGTCGATGGAAAGCAGTGGTATACGGTACGCGCCGGTTTGTCACAGTGTTTTCGCCTGTTTAGACAGATTCTCATACAAACATCTGATCACCTTTTAATCTCTCTTCATTCATTAGATAAACCATTAAAGAGAGATTCCAGATGTTGGGAATTTTTTGTGGTTGGTTGACTTGACACTCATCCAGCACACTTATACACGAGTGATTGGGAATAATGTTCAGAAGGTCAACGGGGTCATTACGAGTCCAGATATCAGCAAAGTGAAAATGAATACATTCACATAGGAAGTGACATCATCATTATATCGTCCTCCAGATGTTATAACACAATGGACTCATCAGGTCCTAGTAGAGCTGGGCGATATATCATTCATTCATCCATTCATTCATTTATTCATCTTCTACCGCTTTATCCGATCTTCCCTCCGGTCACGGGGAGTCTGTGTCTATCTCAGACGTCTATGGGCATTAAGGCAGGACACACACACACACACACACACACACACACACACATACACACACACACATTCATACACTAGGGACAATTTTCCAAGGTGCCACTTCTATCTATCTATCTGTCTGTCTGTCTGTCTGTCTGTCCGTCCGTCCGTCTATCTATCTATCTATCTATCTATCTATCTATCTATCTATCTATCTATCTATCTATCTATCTATCTATCTATCTATCTATCTATCTATCCATCCATCCAACCCATCTATCTATCTACCTATCTATCTATCTATCTATCTATCTATCTATCTATCTATCTATCTATCTATCTATCTATCTATCTATCTATCTATCTATCTATCTATCTATCTATCTATCTATCTATCTATCTATCTATCTATCTATCTATCTATCTATCTATCTATCTATCTATCTATCTATCATACGATCCTATCCTATCCATCTATCTATCTATCTATCTATCTATCTATCTATCTATCTATATCTATCTATCTATCTATCTATCTATCTATCTATCTATCTATCTATCTATCTATCTATCTATCTATCTATCTATCTATCCGTCCAACAACCCATCTATCTATCTATCTATCTATCTATCTATCTATCTATCTATCTATCTATCTATCTATCTATCTATCTATCTATCTATCTATCTATCTATCTATCTATCTATCTATCTATCTATCTATCTATAACATAACTGTGATACATTCTACCAATAGTGTGTAATAGTGTGTAATAGTGTGTAATAGTGTAATAGTGTACTCACTATTCTTTAACCTGATTGCACGAAGGGAATCTGAGGATAAAGTATATTTTTTTGCTTTTTTTTTAAAGCCAAACTGAATAAGAGATTTGCTGTCAAACTCTAAATGTACATATGAATGAGCACTTTCTGTAATAAGACCAATGTTATGACTAGGGGGCAACAGCAAGCGTGCAGAGCAGAAACAATCAACAAACCCAAGAAAGCCCTTTAGCAGACCTCGACAGAGGAGCCAGTGATGCCCGACACGCCACCCCTTTTCCCGAACCCCTGCAAAGTCAATAAAGTCGGATTTACTTGATCCTAAAAAAAAAGCCCTAATGCTGCCTGCTGAGTTCTGCACAGAGACGTCTACAGTTCGCTTTATCTGCACGAAAGCTACGGTCAACATGGCTCTCACGCCGCCGCGACACACAAAAAACGACAGAGTAAATGTCAATCATGTTAATCCAATAATGATGAGATTTTCAGGGGTTTTTTTGGGACAAATATTCAAATAAAACTGTGTATTTTCTTTATCGGGAGTGTGATAGAAAATATTAACGACGGAAAACTCCTTAAAGAAAGCTTGTAGATGAACCAACAACAAAGCTGCAGAGGAGCAGATCGACTGCATACAAATATCTTATTTTAATAAACAGATACCGAAATATGAACTGCGTTTAAGTTTGCCACAATTCTACTATAGAAAAAAAACAAGTATTAAAGTGTGCATTTGGACACCGGGATATGGATATTTAAAAAAAAGTAGTGGATAGCACGTTCGCCTCACACCGCCAGGGTCGGGGTTCGATTCCCATCTCAGCCATGTGTGTGTGGAGTTTGTGCATGTTTTCAAGGTGTCTCAGGGGGTTTTTCTCCGGTTTCCTCCCCCGGTCCAAAAACATGCACGGTAGGTTGATTGGCACCTTGGAAAATTGTCCCTAGTGTATGAATGTGTGTGTGTGTGTGTGTGTGTGTGTGTGTGTGTGTGTGTGTGTGATGGGTTGGCATTCCATCCAGGGTGCATCCTGCCTTAATGCCCATAGACGCCTGAGATAGACACAGACTCCCCGTGACCCGAGGGAAGATCGGATAAAGCGGTAGAAGATGAACGAATGAATGAATATCTTTAGTCAAAATCCCATAAGATTATTATTTGATAAATATTTTGGGATATTTTGTAAATTATGGGCAGATACAAAGAAAAATAATAAGTGAATGAACAGGATTGGAAACAGACTTTCCCACATTTTCCGCTGAAAAAAGAATGATTCTGGCATTTCACTTCTGTTTTGTATTTTTCCAGTGTTTTGCTATATTTATTTATTTACATTTCCCCCAAGAATCAGGCTTAAATCTGAACACAAACAATATTATATGTGGATATCTGGAGCACTAATCAGACGCAGATATAAATAGTATCATTGCGTTATACTTTGAGTTCTGGATTCGACTCAAGGATTAATGGAGTGTAATATCAGTAAGGTGACACACTAAGGCTGAAGGTTAAGCCGTGCTCATGCTTGCTCAGTAATTTTACCCTTTTTACAAATATGCATTAACTGGCATTAGAAGAATATGTACGTTAAATTGGGCTGGAAGCAGATGGATGCGATTTCACGACAAAAAATATGTTTCGTAAAAAAAAACACGCAAGCTACAGCAAATCATTTTGAGATGTATATATGGGTTCACATTCATTCATTCACTCACCTTCTAGGGTTTATCCGATGTTCCCTCGGGTCACGGGGAGTCTGTGCCTATCTCAGGCGTCTATGGGCATTAAGGCAGGATACACCCTGGATGAAATGCCAACCCATCACACACACACACACATTCATACACTAGGGACAATTTTCCAAGGTGTCAATCAACCTACCGTGCATGTTTTTGGACCGGGGGAGGAAACCGGAGAACCTGGAGAAAAACCCCCTGAGGCACGGGGAGAACATGCACAAACTCCACACACACATGGCCGAGACGGGAATCGAACCCGGACCCTGGCGGTGTGAGGCGAATGTGCTAACCACTAAGCCACCGTACCTCCTTGAGTTCCACATTTAAAATGCAATTGAGTTGGCATGGTCTAATACTCCCTAGCACACTACTGTAAAACAGGAGAGAAAACTTTTAGTGGTGTGAATAAAAACAAAGAGACTTCTTTTCATTCATTGTAGTCTAATTTTAACCCTTTATTGCCTGGATTTATTCATGTAAAATATGGACTTATGTGTGTTTCTGTTTTCTCGCATATCCTATAATTGCACAATTAACGCCTCCACCTGTATTGAATATGCATCGACTGGCATTAGAGGAATACATACATTAAACTGATCTGGAAGCAGTTCGATGCGATTTCACGACAAGGGCTTAAAAGTGTGTAAAAAGCCCGAGAGCTGGTAGAAGGTGTTCAATTCTGCTCAGAAGTTTGTGGGTTCAAATCCCAAATTCCTGCTCGGGTTTTTAACGAGATAAGTTGCTCTGACAAAGCGCTTATACAAGTGGTGTAAAAATCGCAGTATCCGTGCTTTAATACAAATACGTTCTCAATTCAAAAGAAAAAAAAAACAGTGGTTTCGATAAACGCAGGCAGCTTTTAAGGCTTTTACAATCTGCTTGTAATTAGAGCGCAGGCGGCCGGGAGTCCTGCAGGACGACAGATACTCACTACACTGTAATTCTACTAATTGACCCGAAAATGACAGTGAAGGGCCCTTAAAATGTGGCCTTTTTTTCCATTCGCACCAGAGACAAACACAGACTAATTTTAGCCGAGTTTCAGAACCATGTATAAACTCTCGTCCTATCTGTACCGGCAGGATAATTACCGGGATGGTAGTAGAAGCCTGTAGTTTCCAGACATGACTTGATGTAGGACATAAATAACATGATTTAAGGAGCTTCTGAAGGGAAGTCCAAAAGCACAAAACTTATGTAAATTGATATTGCAGTTTGGGCTTTTGCTCCCAACGAGGGTACGCGTAGACAACATATATATATATATATATATATATATTATATATATATATATATATATATATATATATATATAGGGGCACGGTGGCTTAGTGGTTGAGCGAACGTTCTAACCACTCACAGTCACCGTGCCCCCAGGATCCGGGTTCGATTCGATTTTTTTTCGTCTCGGGCCATGTGTGTGTGGAGTTTTACATGTTCTCCCCGTGCCTCAGGGGGTTTTTCTGCGGGTTCTCCGGTTTCCTTCCTCCCCGGTCCAAAAACATGCACGGTAGGTTGATTGGCACCTTGGAAAATTGTCCCTAGTGTATGAATGTGTGTGAATTGTGAATGTGTGTGTGTGCCCTGCAATGGGTTGGCATTCCATCCAGGGTGTATCCTGCCTTAATGCCCATAGACGCCTGAGATAGACACAGACTCCCCGTGACCCGAGGAAGATCGGATAAAGCGGTAGAAGATGAATGAATGAATGATATGATATATATATATATATATATATATATATATATATATATATATATATATATATATATATATATACGGGTTAAAATATATGCGTATGCGTATCGATATTTCAACGATATAAAATGCGTCCTGGATTTAGTTAAATATAAATATTTCAGTGCGTGTATACGATATATCTAGATATTTCAACGACAACAATATTACAACAATAAATAAAGACAGGATTTTTTTTGGACGAATGCCCCCCCCCCCCCCCCAGGGTGACCGAGATTATAAAGCTCTATAACACATCTATATAATAGCGTTCCAAAATAAATACCATGCCCGCCCGCCCCGCCCCCCGCCCCCCCCCCCCCCCCCCACCCCCCCCCCCCCCCCCGTGATTCAGGAGCATTAACAGCATTTAGAAGATGTCGTTATCCAAAGAGACTTACAACTGAGTGTCGAGGGCCTTGCTGAAGGGTCCACTAGTGGCCACATGGTGGTGGTGGTGGGATCGGACCTGTGATCTTCTGCTCCAGGGTCCAACGCCTTAACCGCTGAGCTGAGTATTTAGCTGGAGTTCAGTAGATACCCCCCTTATACAAGGTTTAAGGGCCTTGCTCAAGGGATCACTAGTGGCAGAGGGATTAGAACCTGCGATATTCTGGTTCATATTCCAAAACCTTAACCACTGACCTGAGTATGTATTTACGGTTCTGGAATTAAGCAGATGCCCTTCTCCAGAGCAACGAACGATTATATGTCACTTTTAAGTACTAGGCGCCCAGCTAGGTGGAGCGAGGATTAGAACCCATACACTTCTGTTCAGAAGTGCAACATCTTACCGTCCTATCTTAAGGTTTTAGCTGTAGCTTTTAAAATGTGCTTTGAAATATCAAGCGTATTTAATAGAGGTGCATTTGGTCGCAGGTATTATTATTATTATTATTATTATTATTATTATTATTATTTTAAATGCAATTTATTCTTTATTCTCCTTATTATTTTTATTAATACTGCATGGTGAGATATCAACCAAACGTTCGTCTCTTAACAAGAAGGGTAATTCGTCCGTTATGGACTAACGGTGCACTCGACGCCATGGGAAATGTTTACTTGTTTATTGTGTATGCATTTAAACCTGTACAAGTGTTTTATTTTACAATCCTCTGATGCATATTAAATCCAACGAGGAGGAAAAATATCCACACAATGATGTGTTTCTAGTGTGTTGATTAAAAGGAACTGCATGTTGTCTATTGTATAGATTCTTGTAAACATTATTTAAGTCAGTCATTTAAGTAAGACGGGAATTCTGTAGTAATGTGGATATTGCCTGGTTTTGTATCAGACTGATTCTGAAAAGGCCCATAATGATTATGTTGTAGTGAATAAGCCCTATTTCACCCTATAACTCTTGTTTAATGGCGTCGTGTCAGTACACCAGTATAAATGGCGAGTTCGTTCTGTTCCCAGACACTATTTTCACAAATTCCTGAGCTTTCTCTCCAGCGTTGGTGATGCGTCATTATCTACAATAAATAAGTGTGTTTTATCAATTAAGAATACCAATATGCAGTACAGGGAGACACGGTGGCTTAGTGTTTAGCACGTTCGCCTCACACCACCAGGGTCCGGGTTCGATTCCCGTCTCGGCCATGTGTGTGTGGAGTTTGTGCATGTTCTCCCCGTGCCTCAGGGGGTTTTTCTCCTGGGTTCTCCGGTTTCCTCCCCCCGGTCCAAAAA
>JACRUU010000016.1:16324323-16339323 GCA_030449085.1 Kryptopterus vitreolus
ACGCTTGTAATTAAAGGGAAGGTTTGGCATTAAAACCAGCGCATAACGGACAGAAAAGGATATTCGTGTTCGATTTTCCTACAGCATTTTTACGACAAGATTTTTCTTTCAGTCAGACAGGGCACAGGAAGGAGATGGGGGAAGAGAGATGGAAAAAAAAGGCACTAACTTGGCGAACTGAAAGATGTCGAACACAAACTTTTCCATCTTGATTCCGTTGGGTTTCTCGGGGTTGACCTGCTCGCCTCGCGTGTCCACGTAGGGGATTTTCTTCTGCGCCACATGGTGCTGCAGCTGAGGCTCATGGGTACTGAAAAACAGCGTCGAAAAGGCAAATGAGAAGAAAGATGAATATGGTGTGGGGAGGAGTGGGGGGGGGGGGGGGGGGGGGTGAATAAAATCTGTTCTTTCTATTAGAATGTCATATGAATTACAATGCGAGAGCCGGTCTGGGAAAAACATCATGGGTTTAAAATACCAGCCGAGATTTGCAGATGTTCCTTTCTCGCCTCTACCTCATACTTTCAGTCCAATCTGTGCTATTTAAAAGACGGCAAAGCCACTGGAAACAGCCCATAAAACGGTTTTAGCAGGGTATTGGGATCGGTTGCCTAGCAACGGAATCCAACCCAAATCACATAATCGTTCGACGAGATTCATTCATTCATCTTCTATCGCTTTATCCGATCTTCCCTCGGGTCACGGGGAGTCTGTGTCTATCTCAGGCGTCTATGGGCATTAAGGCAGGATACACCCTGGATGGAATGCCAACCCATCGCAGGACACACACACACACACTCACATTCACACACTAGGGACAATTTTCCAAGGTGCCAATCAACCTACCGTGCATGTTTTTGGACCGGGGGAGGAAACCGGAGAACCCGGAGAAAAACCCCCTGAGGCACGGGGAGAACATGCACAAACTCCACACACACATGGCCGAGACGGGAATCGAACCCGGACCCTGGCGGTGTGAGGCGAACGTGCTAACCACTAAACCACCGTGCCCCTTTGACGAGATTCAAAGCTATAGAAAAACAAACAAAAACAAAAAACAAAAACAAACACAATTCTCTTACTTGACGACGTCTTTGAGGAAAGAAACGGTGAAGAAATGATTGGCCACGTTGCCGGCGTTAAACAGGAGTCGTCCGTCGGCGCTGCGTTTCTGGGCCGTAGCTAACGTGATCTCGCTGTACTCGACTACTTGGTAGCGGCCGTCGACTTTACAGACCACGCCCACTGCCTCGGTCGGATTGGTCTTCTCGACCACCTGCCAACGGAACAGTCAGGGATGTGATTTGTGCGGTATTCATGCGGTATTCACCGCGGTATGAAGAGTATCGTTGCGGAAAATATTTGACATAGCAGCTCGCAGGGTTTCTTCCTCATACCATCTCGCTCGATTGGGGGGGGGTCAACTTCATTAAATTCATATTTTACAATCTTGTAATTATGAAAACGTAATAATTTATTAGTGTGAAGCGGCTTTTAAACACCATTAAAATGAACTGAACAATAAAATCTCTCTTAATATTCCGGTTTTGACAATCCACTGGTAAAATCCCATATAGATTCCCATATAGTACCGTACAGAGTTGAGCGCCCCCTACCTCTCTGCCGCAGTCACAACGGGCACATTTACATTTTACATACTTGTATTCCTGTACATTTTGCAATGATTATTAACCTTCATTCACATGTGATTAAATGATATAAAATGATTCGTATGGCGTGGGCGGGTGGAGGGGGTGGAGCATTGTGGTTGAGGGGGGCGGAGTCATGATGGCTAGAAATGGCCCTGTTCACTGTCATAACAAGGAAATTACTAAGAGAATATTTGACCTATAAATCACTCGCGACACGAGCGGGAAATTCTCTAAACTACTTTTTCTTGTTTCCGAGAAACAAGAATTCGATTAATGTTTTGTTAATGTTTATTTTGTTGAGTGCAAAACGATATTAAAGAAAAAGAACATTTTGTTTTACTTTTGCTTCATTCGATGTGCTTAATGTTACTTTTGTGTTACTTTTGCCTCATTCAATGTTCTTAATGTTACTTTCATTAGATGTTCTTAATGTTACTATCGTGTTACTTTCGTGTTACTTTTGCTTCATTAGATGTTCTTAATATTACTATTGTGTTACTTTTGTGTTACTTTTGCCTCATTAGATGTTCCTAATGTTACTATTGTGTTACTTTTGCCTCATTCAATGTTCTTAATGTTACTTTCGTGTTACTATCGTGTTACTTTTGCTTCATTAGATGTTCTTAATGTTACTATCGTTTGTTACTTTTGCCTATTACTTTTGTGTTACTTTTGCTTCATTAGATGTTCTTAATATTACTATTGTGTTACTTTTGTGCTACTTTTGCCTCATTAGATGTTCCTAATGTTACTATTGTGTTACTTTTGCCTCATTCAATGTTCTTAATGTTACTATTGTGTTACTTTTGTGTTATTTTTGCCTCATTCAACGTTCTTAATGTTACTATTATGTTACTTTTGTGTTACTTTTGCCTCATTCAATGTTCTTAATGTTACTATTGTGTTACTTTTGTGTTACTTTTGCCTCATTCAATGTTCGTTCTTAATGTTACTATTATCGTGTTACTTTTGTGTTACTTTTGCCTTTTGTTCATTAGATGTTCTTAATGTTACTATCGTGTTACTTTTGTGTTACTTTTGCCTCATTCAACGTTCTTAATGTTACTATTATGTTACTTTTGTGTTACTTTTGCCTCATTCAATGTTCTTAATGTTACTATCGTGTTACTTTTGTGTTACTTTTGCCTCATTCAACGTTCTTAATGTTACTATTATGTTACTTTTGTGTTACTTTTGCCTCATTATGTTCCTAATGTTCTATTGTGTTCTTTTTATTCAATGTTCTTAATGTTACTATTGTGTTACTTTTGTGTTACTTTTGCTTAATGTTACTATTATGTTCTTTTGTGTTATTCAGATGTTCTTAATGTTACTATCGTGTTACTTTTGTGTTACTTTTGCCTCATTCAACGTTCTTAATGTTACTATTATGTTACTTTTGTGTTACTTTTGCCTCATTAGATGTTCTTAATGTTACTATCGTGTTACTTTTGTGTTACTTTTGCCTCATTCAATGTTCTTTCGGTTTTATCTTGTTTCACACTCAACAAAACTATTATGTTGCAAATCCTGAAAAATTCTAAATGAAAATCGCCCAAAAATAAAACACACAGTGTCTGATCTAAATAACTGATATCTTCAATAAATGACCAATAAATTCCACCACCACCAAAATGTCACTAGCGGGCCCCTGAGCGAGGCCCTTAACCCTAAATTGCTCAGTTGCAAGTGGCTCTGGATAAAGAGTGTCTGCCAAATGTCTTAAATGTAAAACCAATTGGGTTTATTATATATATATATATTTTTTTTCATTTTTTTTTGGCCCAAAATACACACATTTCCGTAAATTATTGTTGATTGGTTATTAGATCACATGTAAACAAAAACAGAAATTGTTTTGCTTTCTCAACGCGATCACGACCTTGTAATGAAAGCGGAATCACAGCTTTGCACCACACCGGATTCCAAAACAGCGAGGATGAGAAACACGAGGAAACTGAATGGTAATGAGGTTCCTGCTCATGTTCACATATATTGTTGAAACACACACACACACACACACACACACACACACACACACACACACACACACACACACACACACACACAGGTATTTAATTTCCTTAACTATTCTGAGGAGGCACGGTGGCTTAGTAGTTATCACGTTCGCCTCACACCGCCAGGGTCCGGGTTCGATTCCCGTCTCGGTCATGTGTGTGTGGAGTTTGTGCATGTTCTCCCCCGTGCCTCAGGGGTTTTTTTCTCTCCGGGTTCTCCGGTTTTCCTCCCCCGGTTCCAAAAACATGCACGGTAGGTTGATTGGCACTTTGGAAAATTGTCCATAGTGTATGAATGTGTGTGTGTGTGTGTGTGTGTGTGTGTGTGTGTGTGTGTGAATGTGAGTGTGTGTATTCCATCCAGGGTGTATCCTGCCTTAATGTCCATAGACTCCTGAGATAGACACAGGCTCCCCGTGACCCGAGGGAAGATCGAATAAAGCGCTAGAAGATGAATGAATGAATGAATGAATGAATTAACTTTTTCTGAGGTAACTTTTATTAAAGCCATCGAGTTTCTGACTAGAATTCCCATTGACGTGTCTTTACGTCTTGAGACTGCGTTAAATGAAAACAAGGCTAAAAAAAAGAGGAAACATAAAAAGCCTTTTTTTTTCTGGATGTAACAAATGATACGTTTTTCTCCCGATGAAGGATTCGCACAAGACGAGGAACCAAAGCCACTGCCTGGTTTACATGTTATAAGGGGTAGGTGGGTTCAACTCATAAACCCACTGTTTAATTACTGCTGCAGAGTCTGGACGAGTCTGGACCCGGGACTCGTAAACATATGAAAACGCCAAAGCATTTCAATCTGTGCATGGTTTTCACAGGCATTCGTCTTTTTATTCACCAGAAATCGTAACATAATGGTGAAGGATAATGCACGCCAGGGTTTGTGTTCTTTCCTCATAAAAAAAACATGAGAGACTTTGAAAGGAAAAATAGACAGAAAAGCAAGTAATGGATGAAGATGAGTGATAATAGAATCTTAAGTATCAGTGAAAGAAAGAAAAAGAAAGAAAGAAAGAAAGAAAAGAAAGAAAAAGAAAGAAAGAAAGAAAGAAAAGAAAAAAGAAGAAAGAAAGAAAGAAAGAACAAACTCATATGCTGGACACGCCCACTCGTCATCTGTTTTCTAAGCTTTTCACAGAACATTAAAACATTAAAAAGCCATATATATATATATATATATATATATATATATATATATATATATATATATATATAATATTTACATTTTAATATGTTTAATATGTAAATAAGTCAGGATATATATAATATATATATATATATATATATATATATATATATATATATATATATATATATATATATTATTATTTTTTTTTTTAAGTCAGGACACATTTTCCTGATATATATATATATATATATATATATATATATATATATATATATAATTATTTTTTATTATATGATTATTATCCTGTCTTTTTTTTTTATGATTATGAACAACCGAGACACATCAAACCACAATGAAAAAAAAGGAGAGATTCATCTTTAATCTCTTTTTTAAATCTTTTGAAGCTTTTTTCCCCCCTGATGTTCCTCCCGACTTCTCACAAGACACGGACGAGAGACGAGAGACGAAATGTGAGCACGTGTAAATGACGGGTCGACACTAACGAGGGCTGGATTAGAGTAATCTCGTCAGAGCTGTGGTCAGAGCGGTCATGTGGAAACCTTTTACATCACTCACGATCACGAGGAGAAATTCACACGCGGAACGATTCGGAATAGGCGCAGGGTCCCTGGTGTTCAACTCTTTCCAGATGTTATTCGAACTGGCAGATGTGCGATTTCGTTACAAATTGGGTCCAAATCGAAGCAGCTTAGGACGGTAAAATAATATCAGACGTATATTATCCGTGTTGTACTCAGTGAATGGCTCCTGAACCGATCCTGGGTATCTGACGCTTCTTTCCAAGGGTGTCAAAAATATGAATATGTGGCACCCTTGGGCCCTTAAACAAGGTCCTTAACCCTCTGAGCTCCAGGGGGCGCTGTATCACAGCTCACTCTGCACTCTGGGTTATGCAGAGAAAGAATTTCACTGCACTGTATTGTATGGGAAGGGTATAGCTCATGGTTGAGGCGCTGGGATACCGATCAGTAGGTCGGGGGTTCGAGTCCAGGTAGCTGCCACTCTCCAGCAACCCTCTGTGCTCCAGGGGGCGCTGTATCACGGCTCACTCTGTGCTCTGACCCCAGTTTCAAGCTGGGCTATGCAAAGAATGCATTCCACTGTACTGTAATGTATATGTGACAAATAAAGGGCTATTTTAAAGAGTGTAAATAAATGTAACAACAATGTACTCTTTATATTTTAGGTATCGTCTAGCAAGAAACGAATTCCTACCGTCATCTAAAGTTAACGAAGGCTGCGAAGGACAAAATGGCACAAGGATTGGAAAAGAATAGGTCGGAAAACACAGCGGCATCGTACAGGAACGTTATTTCAGAAACAGCAAGAAACTCGAATGCAGGATCCGGAGAAAGGGTTTAAAGGTTATAGCAAACCCCAGCAAGGCCGTCATCTACGCAGGAAAAAGCTTTTAATTTATTTAACGAAGGCTGCGAAGGACAAAATGGCACAAGGATTGGAAAAGAATAGGAGTCGGAAAACACAGCGGCACTCTAGACGTTACAGGAACGTTATTTCAGAAACACTGATTTTACTAAGAAATTGCCCCATCTAGTGAGCATCAGAGGGATTGCAGGATACGACCCGGAGAAAGGGTTTAGTTTAAGGTTCATTAGCAAACCCCAGCAAGGCCGTATACATAATCAGTTTACGCAGGAAAGAATGCTTTTAATTTATTTCGACAGACGTTCCAGGGGTGGTGGTGGTGTTTATCGTTTGGCACAAAGGATATATATATATGTATATATTTTATTGGCACGGGGGGGTTTTTTTGCACCAGATGCCCTCTCTGACGCAATCTTACCCAGGCTCGGGAGAGGCAATGAGTACACTCGCTTGTGCAATCCTCTGCCCCGAGTGGTTTGGTTGGTTTCTTGCCTGGTAAACAAAGCCAGGCTGTTTTACATTCACAGTATTTTGGCAGACGCCATTATTCAGAGCGACTTACAACTGCACAATTAAGGGCCTTGCTCAAGGGCCCACTAGGTGGTGGTGGTGGTGGTGTTGGTGGTGGGATTTGAACCTGCGATCTTCCGGTCCCGAGATCAACGCCTTAAGCACTTAAGATTATTGTAGAACATGCAAAACAGGGGAAAAAAAACAATACGGAAAAATAAACAGGGGAAAAAAAGCAATATGGTAGCGATGTAAAGAATCCGGGTTGCCAGATTGACGGTGGAAATGAGTGCAAAACTGGGAAAAATCAGTCAGTGTATTTAAATATAGACGGAACTTAGGTTGCCAGGTCCAGGGAAAAAACTCTTTAAAAAAAAAAAAAAAAAAAAAAAACAAAACCTTTCTGCCATATGCAATAAAAGCAAACAAATTACAATTCCTTATTATTAAGGTGTAAAATGCCTTAATTGTGAACGGCACACAATGCGAAACATTTTTTATAATAATAAAATTAAAAAAATGACTATATACAAAGAGAATATCAGCAAATATTTTACCAAAAATGCCTTCTAATCGAGAATGTGTACGCCCTGCGGATCGTCGCTTACCTTGGCACCGCAGTCCGCTCCCTTCCGCACACAAAAGCCAACAAAAGCAGGATCTGCCACTTTCACCAGGATGTTGTCCACGCAGTAGACGTGGATGTAGTCGATTCTTCTTCTCTCCATGTCCTCCACAATCTTATACACCCCCAGCGCTCGGTAAAGGCCTCCATTACCGTCTGGATCAACGAAAATGTTCATTTATACAATGAAACAGTCAGTCATTCGTTCATTCTTCTACCGCTTTATCCGATCTTCCCTCGGGTCACGGGGAGTCTGTGTCTATCTCAGGCGTCTATGGGCATTAAGGCAGGATACACCCTGGATGGAATGCCAAGCCATTACAAGACACACACACACACACACACACACATTCATACATTAGGGACAATTTTCCAAGGTGCCAAACAACCTACCGTGCATGTTTTTTGGATCCGGGGGAGGAAACCGGAAACCCGGAGAACCCGGAGAAAAACCCCCTGAGGCACGGGGAGAACATGCACAAACTCCACACACACATGGCCGAGACGGGAATCGAACCCGGACCCTGGCGGTGTGAGGCGAACGTGCTAAACCACTAAACCACCGTAGCCCCTTAAATGAAATCTGTCATTAATTTGAGAGAGTTCAGAAAGAGGACATTCTGCTCCAATAACCTGTAACAACAAGTCGGATACGGAATGTCTTTTTTTTCTTTTTTTAGGTTCAGTTTCCACATTTCCTGCCTTCTGTTTGAAATCTAAACGCATTATGGCGCAACAAATGCGACACGGGAGGGGGGGTTAAAAAAAAAAACACAAAAAAAAAAACAACAAAAAAAAACAAAACTCTTGCGTATATCTGATGCAGATTTTGAATTTTAACAAAACATTTAATTTTACTTGTGTAGAGTAATAAAATATTCCGCTCAAATCTATGATTTAGCGACTCCAACTCTTTGTTTATTATGAAGAGCGAATGCAAAATGATTGTTTATTATTTGAGCTCTTCGGAAATATAATATACAAGTTGGAATATTCATTCATTCATTCATTTTCTAGCGCTTTATCCGATCTTCCCTCGGGTCACGGGGAGTCTGTGCCTATCTCAGGCGTCTATGGGCATTAAGGCAGGATACACCCTGGATGGAATGCCAACCCATCGCAGGGCACACACACACATTCACACACACACATTCATACACTAGGGACAATTTTCCAAGGTGCCAATCAACCTACCGTGCATGTTTTTGGACCGGGGGAGGAAACCGGAGAACCCGGAGAAAAAACCCCCTGAGGCACGGGGAGAACATGCAAACTCCACACACACATGACCGAGACGGGAATCGAACCCGGATCCTGGCGGTGTGAGGCAAACGTGCTAACCACTACGCCACCGTGCCCCTCAAGTTGGAATATTTCATATTTAATTTATATATATATATTTCATCACGCCGCTAAACTGATCGAGGGGCAATAAAATTGTCAATAGATACAAAATGTCTATGCACAAATATTTATTTACTTATTTATATAAGTATCAATACTTATTAAAAAAAAACAAAACAAAAAAAACTAATGAGTAATAACCTAACTGCATCTTATTTTTCCCTATGAAGTTTATCACTTTTTAAAATTCAATGTACATTTCCAGTGCATTTTCATTGTAATTAATTTAGAGAGGAGTATTCTGATACGATTTAGGCTATTTATTTATTTTACAGCAGTGAAGCACGGTGGTTTAGTGGTTAGCACACTCGCCTCACACCGCCAGGGTCCGGGTTCGATTCCCGTCTCGGACCATGTGTGTGTGGAGTTTGTGCATGTTCTCCCCGTGCCTCAGGGGGTTTTTCTCCGGGTTCTCCGGTTTCCTCCCCCGGTCCAAAAACATGCACGGTAGGTTGATTGGCACCTTGGAAAACTGTGTCCCTAGTGTATGAATGTGTGTGTGTGTGTGTGTGTGTGTGATGGGTTGGCATTCCATCCAGGGTGTGTATCCTGCCTTAATGCCCATAGACGCCTGAGATAGACACAGACTCCCCGTGACCCGAGGGAAGATCGGATAAAGCGCTAGAAGATGAATGAATGATGAATGAATTTATTTTACAGGACGACTAGAAAAAAAGGTGTGATGAGTTTTATATCCATTTAACAGTTACTTATATGGTTATACTTATACGGTATAGTGACTAATGGCAAACAACGTAAACATTTGCTATATTAATGTTTGTCTTTTGTTGTTGTTGTTTACTACATTGGAATCAATAAGATAAAAAAAATGTAACTTAATCATTTTACATTTATATTCAAAAAATTAAAAAAAAAGGAAATTAGTCAGGGGCACGGTGGTTTAGTGGTTCAGGTCCGGGTTCGATTCCCGTCTCGGCCATGTGTGTGTGGAGTTTGTGCATGTTCTCCCTGTGTCTCAGGGGGTTTTTCTACGGGTTCTCCGGTTTCCTCCCCCGGTCCAAAAACATGCACGGTAGGCTTGGAAAAAAAATTGTCCCTAGTGTATGAATGTGTGTGAATGTGTGTGTGTGTGTGTGTGTGTGTGTGTGTGTGTGTGTGATTGTGATGGGTTGGCATTCCATCCAGAGTGTATCCTGCCTTAAAGCCCGATAGACGCCTGATATAGACACAGACTCCCCGTGACCCGAGGGAAGATCGGATATAAGCGGAATATAAAGCTGTAGAAGATGAATAGATGAATGAATGAATGTAAATGAGTCCTGTAATGGTACCTGGTGCCATGGCGAGTTTGCCTTTGCCTTCCAGAATGATCTTGCCAGTGAAGTCCATGGCAGGAAGCATGCCTTGCTGGAAAAATATGACGTTCTCTTTCTTCAGGCCAAAGTACTTGTGTTTGGAAAAGAACTTTTCGGTCGACTCCATTGTTCTGCCGCTCGTCATAATGTACCTACACAAATAAATAAATAAATAAATAAATAAAAAAACAAAAACAGGAAAAAAATAGATATGCGGATTACCGTGTGACACACAAAAAAAAAAAAAACGAATAAAATAAACCAGCCAAGTGGCAGGAAACGCATTTCCGCATTCATCTCCTGACTTCATTCTGAATAACATGCTTTATTGCTTTTATTTCCTTATGAGGGTCATTTTGTGCAATTTAACAATGTTTAGAAACTGCCTGGGGAATTTAATAATAAATTAACCACACACACACACACACACACACACACACACGGCCTGACCTACTTCTCTCACGACAACATGCTTCTTAAATGTACGTTTCGTTTCCACTGCATTCTTTAAACAAAAGGTTGCTTTTTTCCCCCTTCTATACTGCAGTTTTACTGCTTAGTTCCTTAGTGCGATTTACTTTATAATATTTATTAATTTATTAACTTTTTATTCCCCCCCGGAAAGGTGTTGATTCATTCTCTGGTGTTGAAAAGCCGCTCTGTGATGTATTCGGATTTAAATGTATATTCGGGTTTAATCATATTTCTGTATTAACCGCTTATTTTTCCAGGTATTTAAAGTGTAGTTTGGAAATGTATACAAAAGCACAAAACCATACAATATTTATTTACTACGTCTGGAAGAAGTCCCTCGTGTGTTTAGTGCAGCTGATGTGTGTTTTATACTCAGAGGTGTGTGTGTGTGTGAGATCGATCTATCGATCCATCTATCCATCTATCTATCTATCCATCCATCCATCCATACATCACACACACACACACACACACACACACACACACACATGTGTATATATATATATATATATATATAGTATATATATATATATATATATATATATGCAAGCAAAACCCCCGGATCTAAACCACCACTACTCCAGTCCTCACCATGGGATGCAGCATTCCGTGCCGTATTCCTGCTTCGCCAGCTGCTCCAGCCTGATGATGCGCTCGGCCTGGATCTGGAACAGGGTTTTGTGCGAAGGCAGTCCGACATCATACATGCCTTTAGGATACGTGACCCCCAGTCGGGTTCCCTGACCTCCGGCGAGGAGCAGAACTCCCACTTTATTCCGAGATATACATCTCAGACCTGCACACATCAATTAAAGCCCACATGACCACTACTGCTCCGCAAAAAAAAAAAACAAACAACAAAAACAAACAACATTAGGGTACATAAAGCTCAGAAACCTCATCTGTATTTAATCTATCCATGCCGGTAAAGGAAGATTATCCAGGACGTGTTTACATGCAATAAACTACAAGGCATGCATGCTCTTATCTTTACGACTATTTCAAGGTGTTTAAGGAATAATGGCGAAGACTCGACGTACGAATCAGGAAGTCGTATTTATTGGATTCATAAAGCCTCTTATAACCATTATAAACTCACTGCACTGAATTGGAGGAAGAAACGCCTTGATAAGGCGCCACTTATCTTATATAAACTACAGTCAAGTTTATAATCACCTAACCATAACCAACCTCTAGCACACATTTTAGCTCCTGGCTTAATCTTTCTTATCCTCGACACATGGGCACGGGCCCAACACACACACACACACACACACACACACCCCCCAAATAAGAACACTTTGGGTGGGAACTGGAAACTGTCCGGCTGACGCTCGACTTAGTAGAAAAATATGGAGTGATTAAGTCTTGACACAATGCTGCATGACTTCAGGAACAGGAGTAGGACACCGGTTACGTCAGTCCTAACTACAACCAGATGATTCTTGTCCCAAATGTGTGTTGGAGGGAAAACCAGCAGCCAATGCTTATGCTCCGCCCCTTCGAAAAGCCTCGTCAGGAACATGACATGACCAGAGGACCAGAAAAATCCTCCCGTTATTAGACATCATTACATGCGGCGTCTGAAAGCGCGAATTCTAACCTTCTTCCTCCCACTCGTTCAGAGACTCGCGGTCCCGCGTCACGCTGCCCAGGACCTCGCGCGGAACCGGCTCCATCCTGCTGTCCACCTTCTCCTGCTTGGTCTGCCCGGAGTTCTCCGTGGCCTTCTTAAAGAACGTGTTGATCTCCTGGAAGTCCATAGCCTCCAGCTCATTAACCAGCTCGGTTTGTTCCTCGGGACTCAACTGGTCCCAGAACTGCAGCACATGAGACTGGCCGGCTTCAGCCAGACTCTGTGCCAGTTTATCCTTCTTCATGTTGACAGGCGGGGGGAATCTGGAGGAATAACGACAACAATGCAGGATATGAAGGTTGATAAGGTGTCGACTTCCTAGCAAGTACATGCCTTTATTACCCTGACCTGTATTTATATGGTGGTTACCAAACAATCCTCTATATCAAGACTTTAATGTGTATATAACCATCCCGAAGGTTCCGGCACGGAATTCTGACGCCGTCTTCTTTTTACTCCAGAGATTACTATTATTACATGTTAAGAACATTAAACAGTCAATGCATTGATCAAGGATAACATGAAGCATTTTTACTCTTTCCCCTACAGATGATCATCGTCCTCTAACAGCACAAAAAAAAAGCATTTTCCACATTTTCTGCATCGGAAATCGGCCAGATCACGGTTTCATTCCGAACAATATCCATCATTATTTAACCTATCGTTTACCTATACAGCTACTATGAAACAATCATTCCCTTCCCATGCTTTTTCTCCCCTTTCTTCATCAAAGGTAGCAAGCCAAGATGAAATGCAGATTGTCAAGTTTCGTAGACCAGAAATTCCTGAAAACATTCCTGTGACGATTACTACAAAGTAATAATAGTGATATTATTATCTTGACACTAGAGACTCATTCCATAAGCATTAAATGTACAGAAAACTACAAATATAGTAAATATTGTTTAGTCTTCCTAGTGGAAAAAAATTTATTACATTTTTTTTTGGTACAAATTTCATAATCAGTGCATGCAGTAGATTTTTATATAGAGACGATTTCAGTTTTATTCTGTTATGGCTAGTGAACTAATATAAATAAATAAATAAACAAACAAATAAATAAATACCAACGTTTATAAGTCAAGCAAAAACAAAGGAAGTTTTTTTTCTGTTTTTTTTTTTTTTTTTTTTTTTTACAGTTTTGGTGACAAGTCAGACAAACACCTGATCCACCACTATCTTTTAATATCTTTTCATATCTATCTTTTAATACCTGGTTTCTTACTTTTTTTTTAATTTTAATAAAATAATTACCAATAATGGGCACGGTGGCTTAGTGGTTAGCACGTTCGCCTCACACACCGCCAGGGTCCGGGTTCGATTCCCGTCTCGGCCATGTGTGTGTGGAGTTTGCATGTTCTCCCCGTGCCTCAGGGGGTTTTTTCTCCGGGTTCTCCGGTTTCCTCCCCCGGTCCAAAAACATGCACGGTAGGTTGATTGGCACCTTGGAAAAATTGTCCCTAGTGTGTGTGAATGTGTGTGTGTGTGTTTGAGAGTGTGTGCCCTGCGATGGGTTGGCATTCCATCCAGGGTGTATCCTGCCTTAATGCCCATAGACGCCTGAGATAGACACAGACTCCCCGTGACCCGAGGGAAAGATCGGATAAAGCGGTAGAAGATGAAAGAAATGAATGAATGAATGAATGATCCGAGGTGAGATCAAAGCGGAGGACGCCGGTTCGCGAGTGCGCGCGTGTTCAGGGGCTCGGCGCGTGCGGGACCGCGAGTGGGTGTGTGTGTGTGAGTGTGGGTGTGTGTGTGTGTGTGTGTGTGTGTGTGTGTGTGTGCAAGTGCATGACAAATAAAAGAAAGCTTTCTATCGTCTTCCAACCCGGAAGCCGTGACACATCTTACACATTTATCATACTGCCTAAAATTGTAATGCATTTAATTTAACAACCCCCCCCTCCCCCTCCCCCCTCCCACCCCCGTACCTGTCCTTGCTCAGGGTCGGTGATCACAAAGCCAAAATAATCTAATACATGTAGGATAAAAGTTCAGTGTCGGTGCTCAGCATCCATCTTCACCTCGTCTCCGTGATGCACACGGGAGGGTCACGTGACCGCATACGCCACAGAGACCGTCTACTCGTTTCTACATGTCGTGCTGAGACGCACAAAACGTCACAGACAGAAAGAAAGCCGTGCACATTGTCAACACAAACAATCAGTATTGAATATTCCTCATATGTCTATTGAATATTCCTCATATGTCTTTCTTCTATATCATTTCATTCACCGTTTCCCATTTCCAGTTAAGGAATTGTGCAAATATGAGCTTTAAACCTGTGCAGGTGAATTTTATTGCACAAATGACACCGATTACACGTGAATATATGATAAGGACAATGAGCAAATCTGTGAATGAGCAAACTATAAACACTATAGGTATGAGAGGGGCGTGGCCAGGTGCAGGTGCTCTGTTGGCATGGCTGTCGGGGGGGACGTGGCTTGTTGACAGAGTCACTGACAAGCTTTGGGCTATTACGATAGATTAGACAGTAGATTAGACAGATAAACGAGTATGGCGGCTTTGACGATTATAAAAAAAATATATCGTTTACATCCTTTATTTAAAAGCATCATATACCTTTATTACAATATCAATATTTATTATTCCGGCTTTTTAACTCCATGCTTCTATTTATTTATAGAAACATGAATTCTGTCCCAAGACAATGCAAAGGGTTTTTTTTATTATTATTACTATTAAAAGCAACATCATGAATATTGAGAGAGAGAAACTAGAAACTAAGGACGAGATTTGGAGAGAGAGAGAGAGAGAGAGAGAGAGAGAGAGAGAGAGAGAGAGAGA
>JACRUU010000016.1:16344323-16354323 GCA_030449085.1 Kryptopterus vitreolus
GCTGCTATTTTGACCCAAGGCCACACCCCCTTTTTTTTTTCCCTCCGCAGGACAACAGCGCTGCAATAGTGGATCATATGTTTTCAAGCAATTCCGTGGTGTACCCTGCAATCCCCGTGTACCATCTCCGAGATCTAATCAAAAGGTAGGCCGTAGCCCCGGAAAGACCCCAAATGGATCATCAGTGATGTAAATGTATGATATGACCTCTGTATCTTTTTTTCTTTTCTTTTTTTCCCCTCTCCTTTCGTCTCGTCAGCATGCTCCACCACAAGCCGAACCGCCGAAGCACAGCCGAAGCCGCGCTGAACAGCCCCTTTTTCAGTATTCCTTTTGGTATGAAAGTTTCATGTCTGCGTCCCAGTACCTTATTGGTATGCGTGTACCGTTCAGTTCCAGTGCTGAAAAATGAGTCTTAAAAAATGTCGTTTGTCTAATTAAGTAAACATTTCCTCGTCCAGGAATGAGGAATTATGGACAAAAAAAATTATATTACCAGGTGTCCAGAGTAGAGCATTTACAATGCAGCCAGTGTACAGTGCGAAGGAAGGAAGGATGGATGGATGGATGGATATGTATATATTTCACTTCTCCAGTGCAATCATTGCAAACATACACATCGTACTCTTTATCAATGCATAGTTGCATTATGAAACGCACCAATTCCTTCTACTCACATTATAGCAGCTGTATATCAGTTCTCTCTCTCTTTCTCTCTCTCTCTTTCTGGTAATTAGACAACAATTGCAGCATGATTAACAAAGAGAAAGAGAAAACATTAACATGGTTCGAAATATAAAACGCACATTTTTCGGCCTTAAATTCTAAAACAGATGGGGCGGGGCACGGTGGTTTAGTGGATAGCACGTTCGCCTCACACTGCCACGGTCCGGGTTCGTTTCCTGTCCCGGCCATGTGTGTGGAGTTTGTGCATGTCCCCCCCGTGCCTCGGGGGGGTTTTTCTCCGGGTTCTCTCCCGTTTCCTCCCCCCGGTCCAAAAACATGCACGGTAGGTTGATTGGCACCCTTGAAAATTGTCCCTAGTGTATGAATGTGTGTGTGTGTGTGTGTGATGGCTTGGTATTCCATCCAGGGTGTATCCTGCATTAATGCACATAGACGCCTGAGATAGACACAGACTCCCCGTGACCCGAGGGAAGATCGGATAAAGCGCTAGAAGATGAATGAATGAATTCTAAACAGGCATTTGATGTCTATGTAACGCTGCCTCTAAAGCTCTTTTAAACGCTTAAAAAGGTTTTTTTTTTGTTTAAAGCTAGTGTTTGTTTGTTTTTTTTTAGTGTTTGGTTATATTCCTAGTGAATAAGGAAACCTGCTTTGTTCTCAGCGCCTCACATCGACGACTTGGTTCTGCTGCCGACGCCCGTCCTCCGGCTCCTCAACGTAATCGACGACAGCCATTTGCACAACGACGACGAGTACGAAGGTGAGCGTTCCTTTCAGACCTTGAACCCAAAAGAAACCCAAAACCGGTTCCTGCATGGCAATGCAGAGAGAGTGATAGGAATTATAAATTAAACATGGATTCTGTGTCTATGGACTTTATATAGTGTACATGAACTTCTTTTTCTTTTATTTATTTATTTATTTATTTTAAACAAATATTCACATTTTTGATTTGAACCCAAAAATTTCATTTGGTCCACACATCCACATTTAAATCTTGTTTTGACCTCCCCCTCCCAGACATTATCGAGGACATGAGAGAGGAATGTCAGAAATACGGGTCGGTCTTATCGCTGTTGATTCCGAAAGAAAATCCTGGGAAAGGCCAGGTAAGATTTGTCGTAAAATAAATTCGTTAAAAATAAGTCTGTTTTTCCAGACTAATAATCGTTAGGCACAGAAATACTTCGCAAACATGTTACGACGATTTACGATTATTATTACGATTATTATTATGACTTACGATTATTATTACGATTTAATGCCGAATTAACAGTAATTGAGAGCAATGCAATTTTGTAATGTAAATATCAATAAATTCATTTCGTTTTCTATATAAAATGTAAAACACTTTTTTTACTGTATTCTTTTTTTTTTTAACGATTAATGTATTAAGCCGAATTTGAAATGGAAGTGTTTATAGTCATATATAGGATTTCAACTATAAACACTTTTTATATCTATTAAATTCACGGTGGTTTAGTGGTTAGCACGTTCGCCTCACACCGCCAGGGTCGGGGGTTCGATTCCCGTCTCGGCCATGTGTGTGTGGAGTTTGTGCATGTTCTCCCCGTGCCTCAGGGGGTTTTTTTTTCTCCGGGTTCTCTGGTTTCCTCCCCGGTCCAAAAAACATGCACGGTAGGTTTGATTGGCACCTTGGAAAATTCTCCCTAGTGTATGAATGTGTGTGTGTGTGTGTGTGTGTGTGTGTGTGGCCTGTGATGGGTTGGCATTCCATCCAGGGTGTATCCTGCCTTAATGCCCATAGACGCCTGAGATAGACACAGACTCCCCGTGACCCGAGGGAAGATCGGATAAAGCGGTAGAAGATGAATGAATGAAATTCACGGTTTAGTGAATGGACCTACGTGACTTTCGGGAGGTCGACTGTATCAGCGTTTGTGTTTTAACGACGATTCTTTTTTTTTTCTCGCAGGTCTTCGTCGAGTATGCAAACGCTGGTGACTCCAAAGAAGCGCAGCGGCTGCTGACAGGCCGCACTTTTGATGGCAAATTTGTGGTGGCGACATTCTACCCGCTGAGTGCCTATAAGAGAGGCTATCTGTATCAGACGGTGCAGTAAGGGGGGGGGCTTCATGTACGAGACACGTCTGTTCCTTTATGAAGATAGCATCGTTGTGTTGTCACAGATATCTCGGATAGTCCCATATACTTAGTGTGGATGCATATTAATACAGGAGTATGTGCTCTGCCACGGAGAATGCAATAAGGAAATGTCACGATTTAGAGAAATCAACAAATATGTGGTCAAGATCTTATAGAGACGAAAAAAACTATCTTTAAACGGCCGGGCTGGAATCTGTTCCGTTCGAACACCGTTAGATTTTACGCGCGGTAGAGCTGGGCGATGTTATACGCTATACGTTAATATATTATACGATTTTTTTTTTTTAGATAAAATTGGTTTTTGGATACAGTGGGGAAATTGTGTCGCTATTTGTATCTGTTTGTAGTCGGTGTGTTGCCGCTGTAGTGTTTATCCCGCAACGACACACACACACACACACACACACACCTCCCCACACCTGTTTGACATAAACTTTACAGCGGGGTTTTGGCTTGTTGAACTTCCGAAGTTGCAAACCCGAACCATTTCCATACGACTGATGAACGAAACCCCGCCCCTTTTGGAAACGGGCGCTTTTCATTCGTCAGAGTGGCGGCGCGTTGTATTTGGTATCTCCCAAGTGTAATGCGGGGCAGGAGACGAGAACTACGGAAGCCCTCTGTGTCAAACCGAGGTGAAATCATAAAATCCATTTACATTTTTTTCGACATAAATGCGAATTAAGCGATAATGGCGAAGAATCCCCCAGCTCTACCGTGCCGTTCATTTACGCAAAAGTCACGTTAGATACAGTTTACGATTTTACGCATTTTAATTTTCAAGCCTTTTAGGGTTGCACAAATCCAGGAATTTTCACAACCGGAAACTTTCCCTGGGAATGAATGGGAATGCACTGGAAGTTTACAAAATTGTAGGTCAGCCTATATAACTTAAATGTACTGCAGGGTTACTCAGGCCACGCCCCCTACATGCACTCTGCACTCCTAAATAACACCCATCATTTCCCACGTGACAAAAATCCATCATGCCGTGTACAAGATATTATGCAACAACACACTACTAATTAAATCAAAGTCATAATGGTACTTCAAAAATGTATACTATATTGATATATAGTCTAATCAATATAATCAACTATATTGATTTGCATAAATGTCCAATAATATTTGTGTGTATACGATAAATTTCCTTAAATGTCGATTTAATTCCTATGTATTCCCATAAGTTCCTGGTAAATTTCCAACCTTTACACAAAGTTCCCTCCACGAAACTCTTAATTTATTACGCTTGTATGAAGTCTTTGATGAGACTGCGCATGTTTGCGGCGAAAAAACAAACAAACAACGTACTAATTCACGCACACCGTAGAAGTGAAACGACAGCACAAACACGGCCGTAACGAACGCCGTCTCTGTTTACCGGGGTTTCGAAGCGTCGAAATTCTAAACCGCCGTTAATTCCGTCACGTTTGGCGTTTGTGAAAGAAAATGCGTCCGGTGATGTGAAATCGAGAGCGCCAATGAAATCTCCACTGAAAATTATGCAACGTTCTTTTTACATTTTTACTCTCTCCGAATAAGATCGTGTAAATGCATTGGTCAAAAAACGTATTTTTCTGCCTCATAATCTTTAACCCTTGTTTGATGTGATTTGAAGGTCTGCAAAACTAATATAAGCCTGATATGCAGTCTGGATTTATTTACCAGCTGTCAAAATGTGCCTTTTATTCCATGAACTCCTCCGTATAGTAGGAAACGCGCATTACGTTCATTCGTCCGTTCGTTTATTCTGCTCTGGTTAGCAGCAGCTCTTCACTGTGGTGCTTTTGATGTCGACGCGTCGCGCATGCTGCTGTTTTCCACAACGATGCGCCGCTACACTGGCATGAGAATTTATTTTTATTTAGATTTTGAACCAGAGCAAGATTACACGGTGTTGATTACGCGCTCCTCATTTTTAATCTGGTTCTATTCGTTATGCTTGCGGTTTTATTTATAACCCCCCCCCCCTCTTCCCCTTCATAATATTACTTAAGCGCATTAAAAACTAATGTCACCGTCAGGGATTTTCAGTATGGCAGATATAAAATAAGTCTTGACTGTTTTTTTTTGTTTTGTTTTTCGTAAGAATACGTAGGAGGTCATTTGTACGTGGCAGATTCCTAATTGTGTTTTTTTCCCCTTTCCCTCTCTATTGTAGCTATAAAGGTTTGCATGGTTTTATTGTAGTTGTTAATGTGCTCAGCACGCATGTTCTGTTGACTTCGACCCCGCGTGTTTGCATTCGTTTACACGAGCGAGATAGTGTAGTTTAGTCTTCCAGCCTTTTTATTTGCAGGGCTTGCAATAAAGTGCATGTATGTATGTATATGTATGTATATGTATGTATATATATATATATATATATATATATCTATATATATATATATATATGATTATATATATATATATATATATATATATGTATATGTAATATATATGTATATATGTGTGTGTGTGTATGTGTGTGTGTGTATATGTAGTGTATGTGTGTATGTATGTATGTATGTATATATATATATATATATATATAGCTATATATATATATATATATATATATATATATATATATATATATATATATATATATATATATATATATATATATGTATGTATGTGTGTGTATATAGATATATATGTGTGTGTATGTGTATGTATATTATATATATATATATATATATATATATATATATATATATATATATATAGTGTGTGTGTGTGTGTATATATATATATATATATATATATATATATATATATATATATATATATATATAGTGGGGCACGGTGGCTTAGTGGTTAGCACGTTCGCCTCACACCGCCAGGGGTCCGGGTTCGATTCCCGTCTCGGCCATGTGTGTGTGGAGTTTGTGCATGTTCTCCCCGTGCCTCAGGGGGTTGGTTTTTCTCCGCTCCGGGTTCTCCGGTTTCCTCCTCCGGTCCAAAAACATGCACGGTAGGTTGATTGGCACCTTGGAAAATTGTCCCTAGTGTATGAATGTGTGTGTGTGTGAATGTGAGTGTGTGAGTGTGTGTGTGCCCTGCGATGGGTTGGCATTCCATCCAGGGTGTATCCTGCCTTAATGCCCATAGACGCCTGAGATAGGCACAGGCTCCCCGTGACCCGAGGGAAGATTGGATATAGCGGTAGAAAGATGAATGAATGAAAAAAAAAAAAAAAAATATATATATATATATATATATATATATGACAAAACGGGTTTAGAGGTTTGCAAGTTACTACTGATTGAAGTGTCACAGTACTAGTTTGGAGTTTTGTGCATCAATATATACAATGATAAACAAGTTTATAATCAAATACTCATTTAGCTGATTTTCAAATACCAACTGGCTAAAAGTGGTCTTCTTGGAAGAAGACGGAAGTCTTTAGAATAGAATAGTCTTTATTTGTCACATATACATTACAGCACAGTGAAATTCTTTCTTAACATATCCCAGCTGCTTGTTTGGAAGCGCTGGGTCAGAGTGCCGGGTCGGCCATGGTACAGCGCCCCCTAGAGCACAGAGGGTTAAGGGCCTTGCTCAAGGACCCAAGGGTTGGCAGCTTGGCGATACCGGGGCTCGAACCCCCCGGACCATCCGATCAGTAGCCCTGTAGCTTTAAATCACTGGGCCACACCCCTAAATCATTGATTTGTCAGGTATACATTAATGCAAATTCTCTTCGTCGTATGATCCACGTTATTTTAGTTCAGGGATTTTTTGGGGCTGTAATACAGAGTTATGGTTTGCTCAAGGGCACAATATGGGAAATCCGTAACCCAGAGCCTTATTCACTGGGCGAATCATCTTCCTCTGTTAACGCTGCAGGGATTTAATAGTGAGAATATAATAACGATAATGTAAAGCTGGAAATGTTCCTATAGCACATTAGGCTAAAAAAAAAAAACCCTTTATTATGTTTCTCACATTACACATGAAAGTCCATGACACCGGGTCGATTTCATTTCATTACAAGAAACACAAGAGGTAGGCGTTGTTTTCTCATGCCTGCTACCTAATTCTGCACGCAGGATACATTTCAGCTAGTTCTTCACGTAAAAAAACACCTCTAACACCTGGCTTAGTGCATTACAGAAAAGTTATACATAGCTACCAGACATTTTGGACTTGTGAATAAACGTTTCCTGCCTTGCTATTTCTGCTATGCAAGGCGTGACGGATTAACGAGGCGGTCAGACCGGGTTACTGAGTTGTGCACTCGTTTATCACGCTAACAAAAGAAAGAAGGCGCGCCTCAGTATTTGGTGATGTCACTCGCTTGTTGCGTAAAAAAAAGAAAACAAAAATACACCCGTGTGTCAAACAGAATGCCAAAAAGGCGTGTCCTGGCGCTCGGCTCTGTAATGAGTCTGATTCTTACTTTTATGGCTTTTATAAAGGCTCATTTTTACAAAGTGAAAGTGGAAAGAATCGCTCAAGGTCCCAGCATCGGTACTTGAAGAGTTTCAAGCTTGAAGGCATGAAATTAATATTGATGCTTGATTATGTATTTAGGCTATTTAAGAGATTTGGATATTTTCGTATATGATGCCAGCTAATGTTGAATGCTTTGTGAGTGCTATTATAGCATGGCTAAAGTGTGTTTTACATACACGTTAATGTTCTTAATGTGAAAAAGCACTGCATTATTGACACTGTTCGTTAATGTTGGCCAAGTCCCTCCTTGATACCTTTCAAAAACGAACACCATATATATATTTTTTGGAATATCGCCAGATTGCTGGACTCCAGCATTTACTGCTGGGTAACTGTTTGGTAAAACATATTGATTTATAATGTTGGATTGTAGTTGCTGATAACCGATTAATCATCAGATAGATTTTTAAATATTATTTTTTAAAACACTCCTCGGCTGACTTTATGGGCTGCACTGCCTCCTGAGTGCCACTTGGGGGCAGCACTGAGATTCAAAAGAGTCACATGGTAGAACGTGTTTTAAACATTTTTTTTCCTCGTTCTTTTACCGAACGTGCGAAGGTAAATAAATACGAATGTCTTCGTTAATCGATATAATTGTAAAACGAAACAATTTATAAACAACAGACATAATATAGCTCTCTCCGTTCAACACCGATCTTCGGTGTCTGCGATATCTTGCTATCGCTGACAAATCCTCGATCTAGAGCGGACATATCGTCCAATCCTCAGCCGTCCAATTATTTTTACCTTTAGCTGCAATGCTGTTAAATCCCCTATTCTGATTGGTCAGAATTAAGGTATTAAGTCATGTGACCTCGGGTAGCAGGTTTGATGACAAGGTTCACATTAATGCACTGTATATAAAGATCTTAATAGTGATAAGAGTTGCTATTTATAGTTATAGCACACCCATGTGGCGACATATGTGGAAATTAATGAATTAAATCAGGGAGTGACTATAGCTGATCAGGAAGTGAGAATTATATAAAAATACATATTTCCTGTTGCTATGAAGTGAACAAATATTGTATATCTCTTCAGTCGATGATGCGTTGAACCACGCTGCCTAACACTGCGCTAAGTCACTGACGACTTGCCTGTAAAAGGATACCGTTTTACATTTAGTGCATACGTTTGATTTACGTCCTTATCTATTCACGAAAGCGAAGGAGGAAATGTATTCGCCCTTTCTCAAGAACCAGCACCTTATTAATCATCTGCCTCGATTGTTCTTCGAGATAATGTCACGCCGAGTCGATACCAGCTCGGATATGGGTGTGTGAAGTTTACAAAGTGGGTGTGAAATCCAGAAAGTGTTGTTCCTTTTGATCAGAAGTATTTTTTTTTTGTCTAATATCCGTCATCCCAATAGGTATCTACATTATACATCTTTCACAAATCGTATACATCAATGGTAAATATGCAAAATTGATTAGCCGGGGCAGCGCCGTTTGCTGTAGCCAAGGTCTTTCAGGATAACACCCCCCCCCCCCCTCCAAATATATGCGTTTCTGGATTCTCATATGCACCTGTGTAAAACTGTGCCAAAAATGTACCAAAAAAAAAAAAGATCCAGGTTTTAATAAATAAATCCAGTGTAATAAATAAATACAGCTGCTTTAATTACAAAAGGCCATAGCCTGGGTCGAGAAAGAGAAAATTTTAATCCGGAGGCTTCAAAATATCAGTTACTGGCTGATATCAGACCTGCCGTGTCTCCGTCAGACGTCTGGGTTTACTTTAGTCTGTGTGGTGGTTGTTTTTTTTTTTTTTGTTTTTTTTTTGGGGGTTGGTTGGTTAGCACGTTCGCCTCACACCGCCAGGGTCCGGGTTCGATTCCCGTCTCGGCCATGTGTGTGTGGAGTTTGTGCATGTTCTCCCCGTGCCTCAGGGGGTTTTTCTCCGGGTTCACTCCAAAAACATGCATGGTAGGTGTGGAAAAATTGTCCCGAGAGTGTGTGTATGTGTGTGTGTGTGTGTGTGTGTGTCCTGCGATAGGTTGGCATTCCATCCAGGGTGTATCCTGCCTTAATGCCCATAGACGCCTGCGATAGGCACAGACTCCCCATGATCCGAGGGAAGATCGGATAAAGCGCTAGAAGATGAATGTACGAATGAAGGAATGTGGAATCCGAGTCGCTTCATATCGCCGCTTGTTGTAAAATGATCAGTGATGGATTGGAAAAAAATTGTTCTGGATGAGAGGACTTAGAAATAAGTCGAAATAAGGATTGCTGTGTTTATTCGTGTTTATATGGTCGACGCAGTAAACGAAAAACAGGACGCATAGTTTCTCCAGCAATCCAGTTTCTCTGGATTTTTATACATTAATTTAATGTATAAAAATCCAGAGAAACTGGATTTCTGGAAACTGGATTATGATTGTAATCAAATAGCTTACTCGTGTACACTGCAGTTATATTAAATGTAGTATACATGTTTAGAAACGTCACTTTGGGCATGATAAAAGTGATTGTACGGAAGGTCCGATTTGCCTGGTGGCGTCCTTTTCCTTTTATAACGCACCTTCTGTTGGATTTGTGGGGATTCGGCTTCGCACAAACCCGTCCTGCTCAAGCGTGCACACATGAAAAATACATATTAAATATATTTATTAAATATTAGTCACCGTTCATGCTTTTCACCGAAATGGTAATGAAAATGCCAATGCATTTCATTGCAAAACCACTATTGCTCTTTTGACCTTTGGCGAGTGCGTGTGAGAGACCGCTGAAGGTCATTC
>JACRUU010000016.1:16359323-16374323 GCA_030449085.1 Kryptopterus vitreolus
TTCGATTTCCCGTCTCGGCCATGTGTGTGTGTGGAGTTTGTGCATGTTCTCCCCGTGCCTCAGGGGTTTTTCTCCGGGTTCTCCGGTTTCCTCCCACGGTCCAAAAACATGCACGGTAGGTTGATTGGCACCTTGGAAAATTGTCCCTAGTGTGTGAATGTGTGTGTGTGTGTGTGTGTGTGCCCTGCGATGGTTTTGGCATTCCATCCAAGGTGTATCCTGCCTTAATGCCCATAGATGCCTGAGATAGGACACAGACTCCCCGTGACCCGATGGAAGATTGGCACAATTTCCATGATTTATTAAAAACACATGGAAATGCCTGGATTCATTCTGCTGGATGTGTTTTACGCCATGGAGCTGGAAAGGTCAGAACATCACAGATGACATCGATTACTGCAGGAAGAAGATTCAATGTTTTATTAAGTTAGGAGAGATCAGATCAGATCAGGAATCCCTGTGTGGAATACATTCTACCTGTTTATTAGCTTTGTGCTAGGCTATGGAATATATATATATATATATATATATATATGCACACAAAGATTGCTTTGAAATATTGCTTTCATTTCTCTTTTTGTTTATTCACTGTATTTCCTTCGTTGATGAAAGTAAATAATTAACACTAACATTTTGGAAAGGATTCTTCGTTTACAGGATTGTTGAATTTACTGGTCGGAAACGAGTCTGCTAAGCTGGAACATTTTGCAAGGCTTTAATGAATAAAGGTTTGTACAAGTTGATATAATTTCCTCTCGTATGTTTCCTTTAGGCGTTCTATTTTTATGTTCTATATTCTGCTGTTATTATTTTGTGCATGCATTGAGTAAATAACCTGTTTCTTGTCCACCCTGGAGTTCATTATAGGAAAAAAACACATTCTAGAAGAAAAGAATAAAAAATATATATATAGGTGGGGGCACGGTGGCTTAGTGGTTAGCACGTTCGCCTCACACCGCCAGGGTCCAGGTTCGATTTCCCGTCTCGGCCATGTGTGTGTGGAGTTTGTGTGCATGTTCTCCTCCGTGCCTCAGGGTTGGTTTTTTCTCTCCGGGTTCTCCGGTTTCCTCCCGGTCCAAAAACATGCACGGTAGGTTGATTGGCACCTTGGAAAATTGTCCCTAGTGTATGAATGTGTGTGTGTGTGTGTGTGAATGTGAGTGTGTGTGTCCTGCGATGGGTTGGCATTCCATCCAGGGTGTATCCTGCCTTAATGCCCATAGATGCCTGAGATAGGCACAGGCTCCCCGTGACCCGAGGGAAGATCGGATAAAGCGGTAGAAGATGAATGAATGAAAAAAAAAAAAATAATATATATATAATATATATAAAATTAGAGATAGAGAGATAAAATAATTATATTTATAAATAATAAATAAAAGAGAGATAGAGATAAAAAAGGCAACTGTCTATTCTTGTGTACTTGAGTTTGTATTTAACCTTTCTTGAATAAATCTTATCCTTAGATCGAGACCTAAAGCACTTCCTGTACGTCGCCCTGGATAAGGGCGTCTGCTAAATACCGCAAATGTAGATAGATAGAATATATATATATATATATATATAGATATATATATATATATATATATATATATTATATATATATATATTCATGTATATGTGTGGCTCAAACATACAGAAGAAAATGAGAAAAATGAATATTCCTTTTGTTTTGCGTCAAAATGCTGAATTTTACAAACACACTTTCTTTCAAAACTTCTATTAAAACATATTTATTTGTTTTATAAATGTTTTCAGTATGCGTTGTTTTTTTTTTTATGTCGGATTAGATGACGTAAGATCACTTATACAGGGTTTTATTTTTATCCTCGGCCATAATAATGAGTTACACTAAATGCCAGCTGGTGCACTTTCACCACATCTGTGACTCAGGTGGGCTTGAGTGGTTAATTGCTTATTCTGACCTGTAGGAGCGTGGATAATGACCATATAATAGGGAAAATCTCTCTGTTAAACTATTCTAGCTCATTCCTCCTCGGTGGTGAAAGCGGGTAAAGGAAGTGAAATGTATCCTACAGATGTCCTCGTTAAGAATACGCGTTTCTTCCCGCCACTTTTTGTGCCGCGAAATCCCGCGAAATCCTGCAGGCCCTTTTTTTTCTTTCCAGAATTTAAATACACGTGTTTTGCTTAGCAGAATATCCACCAGAGGGCGCATGGAATGACATACTACGTATATCTACAAGCCAGAAATCAGCAGACGGAACAGAGGTGCCCCCTATAGTCAAGATACTAGGTACTACAGTCATCATTTGTGTATGTACTGGTATCAATAAAATGAAAAGCAGTGTACAATGATGCTTATTTAGTACCGGTATATCGTGCAACACTAATATATTGTATACATGATTATAGCTAATGTAGAGTCAATAAACGATAATCTGCCGTACATGGACGCATGGAATAACATACTATATAAAAAAGCCAGAAATCAAGCAGACGGAACAGAGGTGCCCCCTATTGTCAGATACTAGGTACTACAGTCATCATTTGTGTATGTACTGGTATCAATAAAATGAAAAGCAGTGTACAATGATGCCTATTTAGTACCGGTATATCGTGCAACACTAATCTATACATGATTATAGCTAATGTAGAGTCAATAAATGGTAATCTGCAGTACATGGACGGTTTGTTTTCATGCAATCTGTTCGCCTCACACACAGGATAAGGCTCACACACGCTGATCAGACTATAAAGCCAAACGTTGTCGAAATACTGGAGCGCATTCAGAAGTTCTATCTCTTGAGACTGACACACATTTCAAGCCCTTCACAGAGATGTACAAGCATACCAATGGATTCTGACAGTGCAATCTTCAGCCGGCGTGATGAGAGCCTGCTGGAAACGTCCACTGCTTCCACTGATTATGACGTTATCAGAGCGGCCGAAGTGGAAAAGGGCAATTTCTTATTGTTGTGCAAAAGTGACATTTCGCATTAGGATCTCATTTCGAGCACTAATTGTGTTGAATGTGAAAATAAGGGCGCGGCGTCGCAGCGAGCGGACGTTTCCTACCTGTGAGTGTCCCTGGTTAGTTTCGGGGAATTTACACCTGAATTATTTGCATATATTTATATTCATTATTGATGCGTGTAAAAACATCACTATTATAATCTCTTTCTCGCTTCGGGCAAATTTTCGGCACGCAGTTTTTGTCCGATCCTCACGAATCGTACCTCATATCGTGCGTCCCGATGGTGTGAGGTGTGCTGTTACTTTTATAAGGAATCGCCCTGCGGAATTCCGAACCCGGGGCCCAAAAGTGGAAATTCCCATAGAAAATGAATGGGGTTGAAATTTCATACCTCACAGTTCGGGCCTGTGAGCGTCCGACATGCACATATGGCAAATCCACTCGTAGGGGGTCCGGAGTGGATCACGATCATATACCTCCTGAACCCCACACACGTTCGGAATTTCGGGAAATCCGCGACATTCCGGCCCCATAGAGAATAAATGGGGAAATTTGACGCTCCGATATTCGGCCCGTGTTCACCCGACATGCACATTTGATATTTACACTCGTAGGCGAGATGGAGTCGGTCATAAACACATGCCTGCCTAACCCCAAACCTACTCTGAATTCCAGGAAATCTGCGTCGTTCAGGTCGTAGGCCACGCCCACCAGCAAAACCAATCAAGGACCAGCAAGTGTGATGTGTCAAACCCTTTGACCCGGTCTGGGGAATCTCTGGTGGAAACCTGAAATTGATGCCGCATGACATCACATGACCTCACATCGCCGCAAGCGTGAAAAATCCGCAAAACGGTGAAACTTGGGCATGTCATGTGACATGTCGAAATGCTCGCCACATCGACGGGACTTGGACGCTGGGTAATTTGATTCGCGTGACATCACTGGCCCCGCCCCCTCCTGAAAAAACGGCCAAAATGGGTGAAACAAAAAAAGTCAACGTTAAATATTAAACGGACCAGGCTCTACACACACCAGGAACATTTACCATAAAGACATTTTATGGCATAAAGCAGACGCTTCTCTCATTCCGGCCTCAGTTCTTATACACTCTATCTCTCTATCTTTATCTCTTTCACAGCTTTACAGTTCCACCACCGCAGCAGCACAAGTTATCGTCTGCACTCACACAATGCGGTTACCCCCCCCCCCCCTCCAACAGATACAATAAAACCTCCAAAGGATTCACCTGCACCGGCACTTCATGTGCTGCTTTATTATCTGTAATATTCTCTCCATCAGAAAATATACTAAACCTGTCTCCCAGTTTGTCGCACTTATGTTCGATTGCTCCACGCAGCAGCAGTGTGTTATACACAAACCTCTCAGCTTTTCAAGAGAGGGGAAGGGGAGGTGTGTATGTGTGTGTGTGTGTGTGTGTGTGTGTGTGTGTGGTGGGGGGGGGGGGGGTAGTGATGAATCCTTTTTTTGTCGAAAGACCGGATGAGAGCGGCATAGTGTATTGTGAGAGGAAGACTCAAGCACAGGATGTGACTGAAATAGACGAGAACATTGGATGGGGGGGGAGTTTTTCCTTCAAATGCATTATGAATTACATAATTACACATCCACACTTTTCTAGACCCCCATCAGCTTGTGGCTATTTGGGATGAGCTTAGGAACAGGTTCAAGAGAAAAAAAAGATATGTATTATTATATATTATATATATATATATATATATATATATATATATATATATATATATATATATATATATATATATATATATATATATATATAGGGGGGCACGGTGGTTTAGTGGTGGTTAGCACGTTCGCCTCACACCGCCAGGGTCCGGGGGTTCGATTCCCGTCTCGGCCATGTGTGTGTGGAGTTTTGCATGTGCATGTTCTACCCCGTGCCTCAGGGTGTTTTCCTCCGGGTGTTTTCCTCCGGGTTCTCCGGTTTCCTCCCCCCGGTCCAAAAAAAATGCATGCACTGATTGGCACCTTGGAAAATTGTCCCTAGTGTACGAATGTGTGTGTGTGTGTGTGTGTGTGTCCTGTGATGGGTTGGCATTCCATCCAGGGTGTAGCCTGAGATAGACACAGACTCCCTCCCCGTGACCCGATTTGGAATGATCGTAGAAAGCGGTAGAGAGGGTTTAATGAATGAATGTACATTAGAATATATATTAATATATATATATATGAGGGCAGTAGATATATATATATCTATATATATATATATATAAGAAGTGTGTTGAAGTGAATGAATGAATGAAATCCAGACACCAAAAGAACCCAAAAGAACGCATGTAATGTTAGGATGGATGGAATGTGTAATGTTAGGATGGATGGAATACAAAAGAGGTAAAAGATCATCATAAACAGGTACGAGCTCCTGACTATATTAGCGCATGGAGCCGAAACATATCACCAGTTTATATGGAAAGCAACCGAAACCGGAACATAATTCTTAAAGGAGCCACGTCCCATATTTAAGTATTAAAAACAAAAATGACCATTGAGTTACTAAACAAGAAATGAATATGCAATAAAGAAATAATTTCCAGAGCAAAATAAATATGAAATAATCGAGTCAGTTGATGAGCAGGATGTAAATAATAAATAATAAATAATAATAGTAAATAATATGGCACTGAACTACAGGCAAAACACATGAGCCATGATGCGATTTTGAAAAAAATATTGTTTATTTTGAAAATTGGAAAGAAAAAAATTTAAAGCAACAAACAAAAATCCTGATATTCCATGACATGGAAGGAAAAAAATAAATAAAAATACAAAATTCCTGACTTTCCAGATATTCCAGAAATGTGCATGTTCTACCCCGTGCCTCAGGGTTTTTTTCTCCTGGGTCTCCGGTTTCCTCCCCGGTCCAAAACCATTGGCAACCTTGGAAAAAATGTGTGTGAAATGTCCTGTGTGTCCTGTCATATTCCATGACATGGAAGGAAAAAATAAATAAAAATACAAAATTCCTGACTTTCCATGATATTCCAGAAATTGTGTATTGTATTTGCACTGATGCACTTTATGTAGCAAGGACGAGTTTATTTATATAGTAGATATGTAGCTCTTATTCTGTAGATATGTAGCTCTATGTGGTTTTCTGTAGCACCAGGGTCCTGGAGAACGAAACATTTCATTATGTCCATTGTGAATGATTACGGCTCTCGACTCAACAGTGATGAAATTGAATGGATTCTGTGATCTCACCCAGATGAAGATGCGTTCGCTTTGGAGTCTGATTACTCTCAAGGTTTCCTCCTCCTACAAGCTCGGGTGTTTTTTTCTTTTTTTTTTTTTTTTGCCAGGGTCACCAGTGACTCACTCGTTACGAATAAACGTACAGGGACCGATTTATATTTATTATATATAATATAAATATATATTAGGAATCAATGGGAATAATTAATACGGAATAAATGTTGGGAAACTCATTAATGCTGATTCATACATCTGTATACACATATCATACACTATATATATACACAGTGGTTACACATACATGTGTGTGTGTGGAGTTTTGTGTTCTCCCAGTGTCTCAGGGGTTTTTTCCGGGTTCTCCGGGTTCCAAAAAACTCCGTTTTCTCCCCCGGCCAAAAAAAATTGTCCCTCCATTGATAAAATGATAGATGATAGGCACAACTCCCCGTGAATATATATATATATATATATATATATATATATATATATATATATATATATATATATATATATATATATATAATGAACTCAGGGGCACGGTGGCTTAGTGGTTAGCACGTTCGACTCACACCTCCAGGGTCCGGGTTCGATTCCCGTCTCGGCCATGTGTGTGTGGAGTTTGTGCATGTTCTCCCCGTGTCTCAGGGGGTTTTTCTCCGGGTTCTCCGGTTTCCTCCCCCGGTCCAAAAACATGCACGGTAGGTTGATTGGCACCTTGGAAAATTGTCCCTAGTGTGTATGAATGTGTGCGTGAGTGTGTGTGTGTGTGTGTGTGATGTGTGAACCGAGGGAAGATCGGATAAAGCGTAAAGCGGTAGAAGATGAATGAATGAATGAATAATATATATAAAATGTTAAAATGAACTCTGCCTGCCTGAGAAAAAAGTGTTTAAAAAAACCCAACGCCTGCGTATTTAAAAACAGGTTTGAACATCACGTTGCACATTCGTCTCACAAAATATTGATGACTCTGTTGCACTAATGGACCAGAACCGTTTCCTGCACAACAGCTGCGTCGAAAAAGAAACACACGCTTTAATCCGAAAAAAGGTGTCTTTAATAGAAAATCTGTAATATATGAGGTCTTTTTTTGTGTGTGTGTGAGCTCATTAAATCCTTCATAAACAACATTTCCCTTCCTTCATTTAAATCAAGTTCACGATGGTGGAAAAAAAAGAAAATAAATCTAAAAAAAAAAATAATAATAATAATAATACATTCCTGTTACAATGATCATCTGATTAAAATATTTCTATTTTAACATTTAGTTTTAGTTTATTCCGCCCCCCCCCCCCCCCCCCCCAACCCACCCACATCATGTATACATTTATAGGTATTCAATAAACATCTCAGACGATGCCCGAGCAGCACATACAGCAAAATGAACAAAAGCCTGTGAAGCGAAATGCATGAACTCGTGTATTGAGGTCCCGGTTATAAAAGCTTTCAATCATGTAGAAGTAAAAGGTTCGAACGGAAAAATAAATCCGTCACTCAAACACCCCGTCCCCCCCCCCCCCCCCCCCCCCCCCCCCCCCCCCCGACTCGGTCACGCTTTTCATCCTTTTGACCCATTTTCCTTCTTATTTATCTAGAAATCTTTCCATTCTGATGAAACAGGAGGGAAAAAAATGGTTAGAGAAGAAGTGCAGCTCAAAAAGCATTGACGTTGGGTTTGTGTTCAAGTTCCTCTGCTATTAATCTCGTCGTATAAAATGACATTTGTTCCCCGTTCTAAATGTACAGATAAACATTGCATGATGTCCCTTATTAAACAGCAAAAAACTGGTTGCTAAAGCAGGAGGTCGAGTGGATTCGGGAAGAAGGATTCGATCTCGCTGCGCTACAGGATCGTGGAAAAGACCGAAGTGAAGTGAAATTAAGAAAAGTCATTTGCCAATAACTGTTGTCGGCGCCTGGACGTTCTTGGCCACCAGGTGTCGCCACTGAGCTCTCTATGCATTTACATTTACGGCATTTGACCCTTATCCAGAGCGACAAGGGCCTTGCTCAAGGAAGGACCCTAGTGGTAGCATGACGGAGGTGGGATTTGAACCTGCCATCTTCTGGTCCAGGCCTTACCACTGAGCTCCCACCTCCCCACTGCCTCTTTACCACTGACAGAATGGTCTCGAACAACGGTTGCTATGGCAAGTGGCCAATCGGGCCCTTTTAATCCGGCCCACCGAAGATGGGTACAAAATTGTCCAAATCAGATCATATCATAATTCTGACTGCACTGCTGTGTAAAATTGGGGGGCACGGTGGCTTTGTGGTTAGCACGTTCGCCTCACACCGCCAGGGTCCGGGTTTCGATTCCCGTCTCGGCCATGTGTGTGTGGAGTTTGTGCATGTTCTACCCGTGTCTCAGGGGGTTTTAATCCGGATTCTCCGGTTTCCTCCCGGTCCAACAACATGCACGGTAGGTTGATTGGCACCTTGGAAAATTGTCCCTAGTGTATGAATGTGTGTGTGTGTGTGTGTGTGTGTGTGTGTGTGTGCCCTGCGATGGGTTGGCATTCCATCCAGGGTGTATCCTGCATTAATGCCCATAGACGCCTGAGATAGACACAGACTCCCCGTGACCCGAGGGAAGATCGGATAAAGCGGTAGAAGATGAATGAATGAATGCTGTGTAATTGCCACCAGGTGGCGCATTAGGTGCGGTGATACATTGAGTGTTAACATTAATGCCTTTTATATGTTTATGTTTTATATGTATACATCTGGTGCTGTTACATCTATAGGAATAGGGTAGAGGGAGCAGGGGCCCAGTGGCGACATCTAGTGGCCAAAATAGTCCTAAAATGCCCGGGTTCTGACAAACAGCAACAAAATGTCTTGCGCAACAAAATCTTTCTTCCTTGTTATAGCAGCTATAAAAGGCCGTTCCCTATTGTCCCTTATTCTCTCTTAAAACAAATACACACACACACACACACACACAAATGTATTTGCCGTTTGGGAAAAACTCCTCCGTCACCTGAAGACTCCCAAAGCATTGACACTGGAGACTCCTTCCAAAGAGTGCTTATAGAAAACTAAATTCTTGCCCATCAATGAAATGTTCTGGTGCTAAAGCTGCTGTTATCGGAGAATAAAACGGGGAACTCGCCCCCCCCCCCCACCACCCCCACCCCCCCAAACCCCTTCCCCCGAACGCCTTCTGTTCAATCGGAATTGAGAATCTAAGTCGAGTTACAACATTCCTTATCATCAGTCCGTGTTATCGTGACTTTCTACAAACTGAACCTCATTAGTGCCGTGCCGTCACTCCGCCTATCAGCAGCACGACTCCAAGCTTTGTACTGCGGATCGTCTCTCTCTCTCTCTCTCTCTCTCTCTCAAACGCTACACTCATCCTCCTGGGCCTCATTCTGGCCTGCTTTCTCTCTCTCCTCCCTTCCCTTCCCTCTCCTCCCTCCCTCCCTTCCTTACGGGACGCCTGGCTCTCTGAACCGCGCTTTGATTTCATATCAACACCCGTTTCACTTCCTAATTCCTTCAGCTTTACGGTCCTGCCATCTACAATAATCACTTCGTTAATCATACGTCGCTCTAGATAAGGCCGTGTGTAAATGTAAAATAAAAAAAAACAGCTGCCCACACTTTGTGACTATTTTAGCCACCAGATGTCGCCACTGAGCTCGACTGTTCTCGATCCCTGACATGATTGGTCTCGAAACCAGGTTGTTGTAGTGCGTGGCTGCTTATCGTAGCAACCTGGGTTCGAGACACAAAATGGTCCAACCAGGAAAAACGCAAAAAGGGGAACTTAAGTATCAAGATTCGAGATCGGTTCTGCGATGCATGTAGGAAATCCAATAAAACCCCTGGAAAACTCTTTAACAGACATAATAATACACGCTTATTCCAAAATATCGCACATGGTTCTCAAGGACGTGGAGGCTCAGTGCTTAAGGAACCGGGATCTGGATCGGAAAAGTCACATATCCAAACCCCAGTACCACCAACCTGCCACTAGGGGGGGGGGGGGGGGGGGGGGGGGGGGGGGGGGGGGGGGGGGGGGGGGGGGGGGGGGGGGGGGGGGTCCTTGAGCAGGGACCTTAACCCTCAAACGCTCAGCTGTAAGTCGCTCTGGACTCCCACACGCCGTAAGCGTCGCCATGGAATCAGTCAGCGACCATGTGAAAGCACTTTTCCTTAATAAAATACAGCGTAATAAAATCGCTTCATCCTTTTTGAAGAACCCTGTATAAAGGTTACACATGCGTATATTACACTGTCATAATGCGCAATAAAAGGTGAAGAAAGGTGATTTCAAGTGCACCTATACAGCAGTAATATGACCATGTAGTGGAGCAGTAGTGGAGAGAGACACTAATGGTCATGCATTGTTTGTATTTAATAGGATCTAAAAAAAAAGCGATCTAAAAAAAAAAAAAGGAAAAAAAAAGAGAAAAATCTCATCTCACTAATGTGCCATGATAAAACACTATGAATAGCGAGTGTGCGAGGGCACACAGGTCACGTGTGCAGTAACCTAGTCATTTTGTGAGCCGCCGCACAAAGCCATGAAATGCGATTACCAGCTTCGGCGATTAAACGTAATCGAAGTAACGATGTGAGGGATGATGAGCGAGGTGGGAGCTCAATGGTGGAAGGCACTGGGCTCAGGACCAGGTGGTCACAGGTTCAAATCCCACCACCACCACTAGTGGGGGCCCCTGAGCAAGGCCCTTAACCCTCAATTGCTCAGTAGTAAGTCGCCCTGGAGAAGGGGCGTCCGCCAAATGCCGTAAATGCGATAAAGCACGAAAAGACGCCATGCATTACGATATCGTTTCCTTTGTTTTCTCGTAATCTGTATTTACGTGCATTCGGAATGACATCGCGTTTTAGACGCAGCATCATTATTATGCGCGTATTATTTCACGACGCTGCGTCTAAAACGCTCCTCGGTTTCCATGTATTTGTAATAAGAGCATGTTCAAGGATCGTTGGGAAAACTTCTGTCGAGATCGAAGAAAAAGACGAATAAAAAAGTTCGGAAAACATTTCACGGCTTCTTAAGAATTCCGAACTTAAACTGAAGGTGCTTTAAGATTGAATGAAGGTATCGAAAATAGGCACGGTGGTTTAGTGGTTGAGCACGTTCGCCTCACACCGCCAGGGTCCGGGTTCGATTCCCGTCTCGGCCATGTGTGTGTGGAGTTTGTGCATGTTCTCCCCGTGCTTCAGGGGGTTTTTCTCTGGGTTTTTCTCTGTTTTTCTCTGGTTTCTTTTTTTCTCCGGTGTTTCTCCCCGGTTTCCTCCTCCCCCGGTCCAAAAACATGCACGGTAGGTTGATTGGCACCTTGGAAAATTGTCCCTAGTGTATGAATGTGTGAATGTGTGTGTGTGTGTGTGTGTGTGTGATGGGTTGGCATTCCATCCAGGGTGTATCCTGCCTTAACGCCCATAGACGCCTGAGATAGACACAGACTCCCCGTGACCCGAGGGAAGATCGGATAAAGCGGTAGAAGATGAATGAATGAAGGTATCGCGCTTCTCTGCGTGGTGTGTTTAGATGGAAACTGGATCTGTAGATAAAGTGTTTTCACTTTGGCATGTTTTTGACGTTTTCCGTTCTTTAGTAAACGAACAAAATCTCCGCAATGGCTGGAATTATTATTACGGGTGGAGAAAAAGCTTACGGCAATCTAAAGTAGTGATTTCGGTAATGAAATAAAAGTCATTCGGTTAAAATACGCAGGATATTGATGTGGTAATACATAAGAAAGTGAGGCATAAACACTTCAAAAAAACAATACAGTGGTTTACAGACGTGCCGATGACGTCACGGCGACGTTTTTGATTGGTTCAGGCCTGCAGGTTCACTTATACAATCGTCAGCCTTTTATTTATTTATTTATTTTTTCGAAATTTTACGTCATGACGTCATCCTCGATCCTTTCTATTCAAACGATAGCAGGTCCGGATGCGGTTCCTCGTTCTCGGCGCCGGAGCCGTTGCGCAGTATCTCGGCCTCTGCTTTGGTGGCGGCCGCCGTCCTGCTTTCCGAGCCGCTGACTTTCTGCTTGAGGTCTCGGCTGTCTTTGTGGATCAGGTCGGGAACCGAGAGCAGCACGCGGGACTGGACTTCATCCGCAGTACCTCGATCCTGATTCTCATCCGCTGCTTGATAGTCATCCACGTCATCAGCAGAACCCTTCCCGGGTCCGGAGGGTTTCTCTGGATCTTGGACGTGGTGGATCTTGTCTGGGGAGGCGAGGAAGGAGGAGGAGGCGGCGGCGGCGTCGGAGACCTCCGGAGACGCCACCACAGGGTCAGAGGAGATCATCATTTCCTGCGTGGTCTTCAAAGCGCGAGGGAGACGCTTCTTGTTGGTGGGAGGAGGAGGGTCCAAGCGAGGGAACGGGTCCATTGGAATGTGGCTGTTGGAGGAAAAATGGACCTCATGAAACGTCACCTCACACAATAAAAGCGTGCATTAAATCAGCATTCTGTCGTTTTTTTTTCTCTCTTTCTTTTTTTTTTATCGTATGAGAATTGATTCGTGATGGAGTGAGTGGGTTCGGAAAAAAAAGCACTGCTTTTAAAGCTTGTCTCGTTTCACGGACGAAGGCTAAGAAGCTGAAATGACATGCGGTGGCTCCCGTTATCCGAAGCTTTATTAATAACTTCCACTTTAAGCTCCTTTTAAATAACGACGACCTATAACGACCGTACGGGGCACGGTGGTTTAGTGGTTAGCACGTTCGCCTCACACACCGCCAGGGTCCGGGTTCGATTCCCGTCCCGTCTCGGCCATGTGTGTGTGGAGTTTGTGCATGTTCTCCCCGTGTCTCAGGAGGTTTTTCTCCAGCGTTCCCCGGTTTCCTCCCCCGGTCCAAAAACATGCACGGTAGGTTGGAAAATTGTCCCTAGTGTATGAATGTGTGTGTGTTATGTAACACTTTATAACACTACAATAACACTTTATAACACTACAATAACACTACAGTAACACTTTATAACACCACAATAACACTACAATAACACTTTTTAACACTCCAATAACATTTTATAACACTACAATAACACTTTATAACACTACAATAACACTTTATAACACTACAATAACACTACAATAACACTACAATAACACTACAATAACACTTTATAACACTACAATAACACTTTATAACACTACAATAAAACTTTATACTACTACAATAACACTACAATAACACTAAAATAACACTACAATAACACTACAATAACACTTTATAACACTAAATAACACTACAATAACACTACAATAACACTACAATAACACTACAATAACACTTTAAAACACTTTATAACACTACAATAACAATACAATAACACTACAATAACACAATAACACTACAATAACACTACAATAACACTACAATAAACTTTTTAACACAATAACACTTTATAACACTACAATAACACTTTACAATAACACTACAATAACACTACAATAACACTACAATAACACTTTATAACACTAACACACACAATAACACTACAATAACACTACAATAACACAATACAATAACACTACAATAACACTTTATAACACTACAATAACACTTTACAATAACACTACAATAACACTAAAACTAACAATACAATAACACTACAATAACACTAACAACAATAACACTAACACAATAACACTACAATAACACTACAATAACACTACAATAACACTTTATAACACTACAATAACACTTTACAATAACACTACAATAACACTTTATAACACTTAACACAATAACACTTTATAACACTACAATAACACTTTATAACACTACAATAACACTTTATAACACTTCAATAACACTTTATAACACTACAATAACACTTTATAACACTACAATAACACTACAATAACACTACAATAACACTTTATAACACTACAATAACACTACAATAACACTACAAAAACACTACAATAACACTACAATAACAATTTACAATAACACTACAATAACACTTACAATAGAACTTACAATAACACTACAATAACACTACAATAACACTACAATAAATACAATAACACTACAATAACACTTTATAACACTACAATAACACTACAATAACAATACAATAACACTACAATAACACTACAATAACACTTTATAACACTACAATAACACTTTATAACACTTCAATAACACTTTATAACACTACAATAACACTTTATAACACTACAATAACAATTTATTTTGTCACTTATGGTCATTTATAATCTATTACATTTCCAAAGTAACGTTCCCAACACTGGCTTCAGACAAAACGCTAACACGAGTAAAAGAAAAGGTTTGGTCTTATCGTTCGTATTCGCTAAAAAATAAGAGTTCATTCATAAATTGTGCCAGGGTGTGTAAACTTATGTGTCAAAATCATCAGAAAAAATCGTCCAAAAACACACACACACACTCCAATTGACGCCCTCCACCCCCCGCTCCCCCACACACACACACACACTCAAAGCGATGCCAGTCAAGGCTGGAGTGATTGAACTACTCCACGCTGGATCTCTCTAAACAGATGGGATGCGTGAAAGTGCTTGTAAAGGCGGAATGAGCGGCTCGCTGTGATCTCTGCATTACGACTCTTATCTCCATGCTGAGGGACTTTCAGAGGAGAGCAGACGAATTTCCACAGCACATCAATAAGTAACCTAATGAATATACCATTCTCACTAATGAAAAGGCCAGTGTTCTGCAGATGTACATAAACACTGCGTGTGGGAAAAAAAGCCTATTAATGTCTTCTGAGACCCTAATAACATCCCTGCCCAGGGAGCAAAATCAGCCCTTCTAAATCCCATTTTCCTTATATATATA
>JACRUU010000016.1:16376823-16381823 GCA_030449085.1 Kryptopterus vitreolus
GTGGTGGTGTGATGTTGCCTAATTATTTTTCACATTTTCTTTTAAAGTCTTTTTGTAGACTTTATTACAATCTGACAGATTCTCCTTTTTTCCGCATTTCCTTCATCCGACCCGACACCAAACCCACGCCGACTTATAATAAACCTGATGCGCGTTAGTCCAAATACACAATCTTTTCATCTGAGCTACAGAATTGAGATTAGTGACGATGAATCCGACACGCTGATGTTCAGGAAACAGATCCTACACAAATTCCTGGCAAAAATAAAAAAAAATAAACAACATTATTTTTCTTTTCCAGTTTAGATACGAAGGATCAGATATTTGTATATAGTGTCAGACTATAGTGGGATTTCACTACATGATAAAAGATAAAATCACTGTTTATGGACAGTTTCCTTGTATGTGTGTGTATCAGATTGGATCCCTGGGGAAAGTTTCTAGGTGTTTGTATAAAGTCTACTTGTTACTGCTCATGTGGGCTGCTTTACAAATATAATATGACTCTCTAGGAACAATGACATGAAACAAAATGCACTGAAAGTGATATTTCATTACGTAAGCTGGTTCCTGTGTATACTGGCAGTTTGAAAGGTGCAGCTCTGGACTGCGGTTCAGAAGGTCAGAATATCTGGTGAGGAGGACGGAACAACAATCCGGGTCAGTGATGTGGTACCATTTGTTCTCTTCTACAGGCTTCCTGTCGCATCTGCTCTCAATCTGTGTAGGAAAGATGATTTCGAACCCATACCATAAGCAGTTCTGGAGACTTTAGGCTGAGTTTAAATTAGGGCTGTCAAAGTTATTAACGCAAATGGACTTTAACGGCTCCGATGTCGTTAAAGCGTGATTAACGCAGTGTGCATTACTATACGAGCGAAGAAACGAATAAACAAACTTTATAACTCACGCTTCTTAAATCTCCCCCAACTACGCCCCCTAGCTGCGCATTCACAACAGGTACGATCTCCTCACTATATTAGCGTATATTACCATATGGAACCTTACGCAAGCGCATCGCATTCCCAAATCCGTATTACTGCAATAAAGCGCATTTTTACTGAACGCAATAAAGCGCTTCCGTATAACCTAAACACCGTATCACCAGTTTATATGGAAAAGCAACCGGAACACAATTCTTAAAGGAGCCACGTCCCATATTTTACACTTCAAAACAAGCAGTAACATTGAAATGAACAAGAAATTCATATTAAAATAATAATTTTAAATAAATTATATAAAATAAATATGAAATCATCAATACTTTTATAAAAGGGAGAGATTTTGAATGTATATAATTAGGGAGGCCACGGTGGCTTAGAGCTTAGCACGTTCGCCTCACACCGCCAGGGTCCGGGTTCGATTCCCGTCTCGGCCATGTGTGTGTGGAGTTTGTGCATGTTCTTCCCGTGCCTCAGGGGGTTTTTCTCCGGGTTCTCCAGTTTCCTCCCCCGGTCCAAAAACATGCACGGTAGGTTGATTTGCCTACCTACAATGGAAAATTGTCCCTAGTATATGAATATGTGTGTGTGTGTGTGTGTGTGTGATGGGTTGGCATTCCATCCAGGGTGTATCCTGCCTTAATACCCATAGACGCCTGAGATACACACAGACTCCCCGTGACCCGAGGGAAGATCGGATAAAGCGCTAGAAGATGAATGAATGAATGAATGTATATAATTATAACATCTGTTACAGTTAATTACAGTATTAAAAACATGTATTAATTTGTGGTACATTGAAAACATGCAATTAATCACGATTAAGTATTTTAATCGATTGACAGCCCTAGCTTAAATCTCAAATAGGATGTTTTTTATGGCCTTTCCTAGAGTTCACTTGAGGGTACGGAATTCCGCTGGGTTAGGGGCTAAAAAAAAAAATGTGTCTTCAATTTTGGTTCGTTTTAAGAGGGGGAAAAAACACTGAAATAAAAAGAAACAACAATAAATCAGATTTTCCAGAAATGTAGTAATGTCACATTCCATCCTTCACTCCAGAAATGAGGAAAGAAAGAAAAGGAAAGAAGAAAACGGGTTTTTATTACGGATGAAAGCTAGAGTCAGTGACCAATTACACAGCAAATGCACACTCCCACAGATACGCCATATATTATATATATATATATATATATATATATATATATATATATATATATATATATATATATATATATATACTTTTTGTGTATAACAAAGTCCAGATGAACATTTCACACAGAGACAGAAGCGGTGGAATGACGTCAAAGGAGGCCACGAGGATCAGTACAGGGTAAGAATGAAGAGTTAAAAGTTCGTAGCTGGCCGACACCACAGGACGCCCCGTTCCCGCCGGGTCGGCGAGAACACTCAGACACGCTTCGCTGACCCGCTCCGTCAACTCGATTACACGACGGGACATGAGCACTCCATTTACTGCGGCTCTCTCCGAATTTATATAATCACCCGCTTTTCCTTGGAGCGCTTTAACTTCGATGGCAAACCCGAATAAACCAGCGAAAGAAAACGATTCACACCCGTTCCGTAAAAAAACAAAACGAAAAAAAAAAAGGCAGGTCCTCGCGGAGTCAGTAAGTCAGTCCGAGAGAAAGAAAAACAATCATTTTATCCTTACAGTACGGCTGCGAATGAGGTGCAAGGAAAAAGAAGATAACAATGCAAATGTCTGCTTCATATTTAATGCCTCAATTTGTTTCCTCCGAAAAGCAAAGCCGGAATTCTGCCTCGGTGTTTCTCTTCTCTGTTTCCGCCTCGCGACTTGTGAAGCTCGCAGATCAAAGTTGACCTACTAGCGCTTTCTCAGGGCTTGGCTAGGAGTTTCTTGTTAGCGCTAATGAACCCAGATAAAGTAGATTTCCAGATAACGTCCTTTTTTTTTTTCTTATTCCGATTTTCCAATATTTCCGTCCGTTCCGGAATGCCGTGTCAGCTAAAATCTGTTTCAGATGCCTATTATATCGCTCTAGCAAGAAGAAGGACAAAAAGACTCGGAATATAGTGTCGGTGTCGGAAAATCGCTCCTCGAGCCAAATTCCGATGAATAAAACAAGCTTTTCTTTTTTTTATATGGGACACGGTTGTTCGCCTCACACCTCCAGGGTCTGGGTTCGATTCCCGTCTCGGCCATGTGTGTGTGGAGTTTGTGCATGTTCTCTCCGTGCCTCAGGGGGTTTTTCTCCGGGTTCTCCGGTTTCCTCCCCCCGGTCCAAAAACATGCACGGTAGGTTGATTGGCACCTTGGAAAATTGTCCCTAGTGTATGAATGTGTGTGTGTGTGTGTGTGTGTGTGTGTGTGTGCACTGCGATGGGTTGGCATTCCATCCAGGGTGTATCCTGCCTTAATGCCCATAGACGCCTGAGATAGACACAGACTCCCCGTGACCCGAGGGAAGATCGGATAAAGCGCTAGAAGATGAATGAATGAATGAATGAATACGTTTGTATGTCTTCGTAGTTTTTTTCGTACAACGAGAAAAATCCGGTTGTCGGAGCGACGAGAGTTTAGTCGGTGGTGTCGTATCAGGTTTACCACATGACCGCGTTAATGTGGGTGGGCTATAAATGTTTAATCGTAACCCTGCGTCTGGATCAGATCTCCCACTTTTTTCGCCTTGTGGCACAGAATATCGGCTTGGATTTTTGGTGGAGCAAGTATACAACAATATGTAGGAACGATAGAACGGTTGGATGGGGGCGGAGCTAAAGCTGGGGTGAGTTGCATTAGCAGAACCCACATGGGACACTGGCTTCCCAGACAAGTCTGTACACGTCGCTTTTTTTTTTTTTTTTTTTTTCTCGGACTCCAAATCGATATTTCGTTAAACGATCTGCCCTTGGCCGTGTCACTGCGTCAGAGGCTTAATGTGCAGTTAGAAGGCGGTGCGGTCGACTTTACACGGGCACATTTTACAGCAGAGAGACTTACAACTAAGCAATTGAGGGTTAAATGCCCTCTAGTGGCAGCTGGTGGGATTTGAACCTGCGATCTTCCGGTTCAATGCATGAACCTCTGAGCGTAAAAACCACAAGACAGTATATATCAGTAAAAGAATGCAGGGGAAAAGAAAGGAAGGAGGTTTACGGATGGGATGAAAGATTCCCATGTAGAGGGATGGAGACGGACGATCCGATTGGCTGTAGGGTACGGACGATCTTTACTAAACGATATCTTGGAACGAGTGCTTTTTTTGTCGCTCAGGAATTTCGTAGATTGTTTTTTTTTTTTTTTTCGGTCCCGACTCCCCGCGTCTACCCTGCGGCATCCCGCCTCCACATTCCATAAACAGACAGGACGTTCCGTTTGGGCGACGTTACGAAGCCAGCGGCGGCTCGGATCTATAAGCGGCGCGTCACGCGGAGAATCTGCTGCCGGGATATGACGATGTTTTGGCAGTTAAAAAAAAAGAAAAAAAAAAGAAAAAAAAAAAAAAAAAGAAGAAGGAAAAGATTTCCATTGGAATTCTGTAACACACAGAATTCGATCACACACACACACACACACACACACACACAGACACACACACACAGACCAAACCACACACACACGCACAACAAATACACACCATTCTCTCAACATACAAACACAACTCACACACATTCATACATACACACACACACACACGCACAGGACACACACACACACACACACAGCACAAGACCACACCCCACCCACCACGGACAACACACACCACACACACACACAACACACACACACACACACACACACACAGACACACACACACACACACACACACACACACACACACAGTACACACACATGCGACAGACACAGACACACACACACACACACACACACACACACACACACACACACACACACACACGACACACATGCAACACACACAACACACACACAACACAGAACAACCCAACATCTCTCACACACATACACACACACACATACACACACACATGCAGACACACGACACACAGACACACACACACACACACACATGCACACACACACAGCACACACACACA
>JACRUU010000016.1:16386823-16424323 GCA_030449085.1 Kryptopterus vitreolus
GCTGTATCAGATGTTAACAATAATGGGAACGAGCATATAGTGCAAACATGCATAGCAAAAAACCTGTATAGTAAAAAAACACACACACACACACACACACACACACTGGAGGGAAACGGACAATAAGCACAAATCATGAATATGCTTCATATTAAATAAAATAAGACATTTATAAGACATTTCGTTCATAAACTCGCCGCTCTTTTATGATGTGCTAAAGTTCGTTAGCATTGCTTGGGAAATCGACACACACACACACACACACACACACACACACACACACACATATATACAGGAGTGTTAGACTGCTGTGTGTGTGTGTGGGGGGGGGGGGGGGAGCTCAATGAGATTCCCACCTACAGTAAGTTATAAATAAAAAGATGAAATGCAGTAAACTGATGACCGTAAATGTGACGATGCAAAAACAGCATGACGCCAAAATAAATAAATAAATAAATAAATAAATAAAAACTCACTTATGCGCCATTTGTGCTGTATGAGGGTTTGTGCTGGTTTGGGAAAAACAGGACGGGTAAATAAACAACAACAGTAAAACACGCGCAGTATCACCGTTGGGACATGACACAAACAGGATGTTTCTCTTTACGGGTTTTGCGTACGCGTTCGTCACGTTCACCGAAAGTCGCACTTTTGGTTCCTGTTGCTAAAATTTGTCCCTTTTTAACCATAAAAAAGGGCGTTGAGGCGCGTTTGCTCGGGAGGAGGCGCAGTGCGAGTTGCAGTACGAGACATTTAGCGCACTTAGCTCTAGCCTAAATAGCGATCTCGTCGTCCAGGCAGTCGGAGGGGGCGTGCCGGTTCAGCACGTTGAGTAGACGAAGGCTGCTGTCGTCCTGCAGCCCCCAGCTGTCCTGATCGTCACTCTCGTCCGTGTTGGACTCGTATTCCGACGCGATGCCCGACTCGCGGAACTTGAGCAGCTCCAGGCTCCCCAGCAGCTCATCCCGGGACGACGGCGACGCGTCCTGGGAGACGTCCGGGCTCTGCCGCTCCTGCTGGGGTGGTCCGGGGAGGAAACGGAAACACTCAAACTTAACCAGACTTTGGTTCCTACCTAACGGACTGCTCAGGGGCAGAGCCAGGTGAGTGCCGTCGTTCAGCGCGGGAAGGGCCGCGTCGTCCGGGCGCGGCGTCGTGGCGTCGCAGATGACCGGGGGCACGTTGGCTCGGAACGTGATCTCCAGTAGACTGTCCTGAGATCCTACTGTACAGGGACAGAGAAGGGAACAAAACACACAATAGTGTCTTTAAAGACGACCGCTAATGCTCTTGTCAAATCCCGACAAGTTTTGGCGCAAATATATCGCTGTCAAAATGGACATTTTAAAAATGCAATAATGAATCGAATACTCGAATTACAACAGATATTATAAATATATACATTATTTAAACTCCCTTTAATAAAATTATGCATTATTTAATATTTATTTAGAAGTGGAAATTATTCTTTTAATAGTTATTACTCGTTTTATTATTGCGTGATTAGGGCAGAGGACATAACTGTTATTATTAAAAAAATAAATACATTAATCCTTCAACACATTTATTCATGACATATTTTCATTACTTCAATTCTATATATATATATATATATATATATATATATATATATATATATATATTTTCTGGTGTGTGAAAAAAAAAAAAAAATAATAAAATATATATATATATATATATATGATTTATATGATTTTTTTCCCCACACATAAATTTATATATAATATTTATATTAATTGTATGTATTTTTTTTTTATATTTGTGTGAAAAAAAAAAAAAAAAAAATTAATATATATATATATATATAATTTAAGTTATGAAAAGATGTCATGAATAAATGTGTTGAAGGATTAATGTATTTATATTTTTAATATATAATTTTTATATTTTTAATAAAAAAAAGTGTGTATATATATATATATATATATATATATATATATATATATATATATATATTTTTTTTTTTTCCACACACCAGAAATCCGCTATGATGTTCAAATCTGGCAATTAAAAGCGTCCGTGTGGAAACATAACAAAAGTCATTACTTTAAAGCATTTTCAGGAATATTTTGCCTTCATGCTCAATGTTGAGTTTTATTCACTAATTATTAATTAATTTATTATTTGTTGCGAGGCTTAATTTTACTTCAGTTCTCTCTCGATCCGCATCCGAATCTCTTCTCCAATCACGAACCAGAAAAGTTTATACATTATGGTGATGATGTAAATTGCTTTATTTTGCTAAATTAGGCGCTGAATTAATAATTAATAATATAACTAACTAATATATATATATATATATAATAATTAATATATACGGGTGTACATATTAAAGAGTACATATTTGATGCTGATTTATGTATTAAACACTTCAAAGGTATTAATTTAAGGCACTAATTTAACTTTATAAGGAAGTGTTGCAGGTTTGAAATGATCTCGGGATGCGATATGATGCGATGTGATGTGATGTGGAAAACGGTGATCAAAACTCACACCAGATTTTTACTACAAATATATAATACAGTGTTATTTTTCAGCTTTGGTAGAGAATTAAAGCAGACTGTATAGAGATGCGACTTGGGAAAAGATGAATAAACACATGCTGGTGAATACGGCTCTGACAGAACAGAACACGACCCAATCAGAAGGAGCGGAGAATGTTGTTGATCTGGGGATCCCTGCAGGGTTAAAATGGCAGAGATGGATGAAACAAGTGACAGAAGACGAGAATCCCTGTTAGAGGAATGAGAGAGTTGTGGAATGAAAACTGCAGGAGGAAGAGAGAGAGAGAGAGAGAGAGAGAGAGACTCACTGGAGCCGTTGCCAGTCAGTTTGAGCTCTAACTCCTGGATCTGCTTGACCAGCAGGGAGATGTGCTGCAGAAGGTCTTTATTCTGCAGGAGAAGTTGGTGAACCCGAGCCTGAGCTTCTATCCTGGCTGCTGCTTCTGCTGAGAGCTGATCCTTCAACAAGTGAACCTGAGACAAACACACACACACACACACACACACACACACATACACACACACACAAACAGAGAGAACAAACATTGTATATTGGTATAATTATATGGTCTATATATATATATATATATATATGGCACAAAGAATGTAACCAAGACCAACACACACCACAAACCACACAAACACACACACTCACCACCTTTATTATATATAATATATATATATATATATATATATATATATATATATATATATATATATGAGACATCCCAGAATTACTGCAGGGTGGAAAAACTACATAGAGGCACAAAGAAATATGTAAACAAGGTGTAAACAAGACAACGCACACACACACACGAAAAAAAACACTGTATATATTAGTATAATTATATGGTCTTACAAAACACAAACACAACACACACACACACACACACACACACACACACATATATATATATATATATAATGCGACATCCCAGAATTCCTGTAGGGTGAAAAAAAACTACATAGAGGCACAAAGAAATATGTAAACAAGGTGTAAACAAACAGGACAACACACACACACACACATAGAAAAAAAACAAACATTGTATATTAGTATAATTATATGGTCTTTTACATACACACACACACACACACACACACACACACACATATATATATATATAATATATATATATATATAATGAGACATCCCAGAATTCCTGCAGTATGTAAAAACTACATAGAGGCATAAAGAAATATGTACAAGGTGTACAACACACACACAGAAAAAAACATTGTATATTAGTATAATTATATGGTCATATATATATATATATATATATATATATATATATATATATATATATATATATATATATATATATATATATATATATATATATATATATATATTATTACGAGTGCTATTTAGTGTTAAGAGTAACCAGGACCTCGCTGATTATTGTATTCCACCCTTCAGCCATTCATCTAAAAAAGCTATTACGCTTTTTTCTTCGATTTATATATAAAAAAAAAAAATAAAAATAACCCGCACTAATTGAATTATGGATAATTTACGTCTTCGCTCCGGTACGAGTCGTGCTTCATTGCACCTGCAGACAGTTCACGTCTTTCACACTTACTGACTCGTATAATATTATTAAAAGTCGATCCAAAGGTTAATAAATAAAGAGGGGATTATAAAGGGCTCATTCTCGCATCCCAATCCTACAGTGACCCAATTTTAAAAAGAGCACCATGAACACGCATTACATCATCTTCATGACAGCACGTATAAAACTCTCACTTCTTTATCAAGAAATAGGAACGGAGAGGAAACGATAAATGATTTAATGACTTTCAATACACATATCAGACTGCCGTCTATATGATCTTATTCAGGAGTACAGGTCTTATTGATACGCAGCACCATATAATGCTGATGAGATAAAAACATATGATCACACACCGCAAATGTGTTTATAGTGAAAATCCTATCCGGACCATACTAAGTATATTTAGTGACGTGTGCAAAAGCATCACTATTAGAATCTCTCTCTCGCTTCGGTCACATTTTCAGCGCGTAACTCGTCCCGCAGGTTTTCTCCGATCGTCACGAATCATACCTCATATCGTGCGTCCCGATGGTGTGAGGTGTGCTGTTACTTTTATAAGGAATCGCCCCGCGGAATTCCGAACCCGGGGCCAAAAAGCGGGAATTTTGTCCCATAAAAAATAAATGGGGCCGAAATTTCGTGCCTCACAGTTCGGGCCTGTGAGCGTCCGACATGGCACATATGGAAAATCCACTCGTAGGGGGTCCGGAGTGGATCACCATCATATACCTCCCGAATCCCATACACCCATTCGGAATTTCCGCGACATTCCGGCCCCATAGAGAATGAATGGGGAAATCTGACGCTATTCGCCCGACATGCACATGTGACATATCCACTCGTAGGTGAGATGGAGTTGTGAACATATGACTGCCGCATGGTGTCACGTGGCCGCAGAAAGAAAATCTGCAAAACTAGGTCATGTGACATGTCTAAACGCTCTGCACATCGATGGGAGTCGGACGCTTGATAATTGATCTTGTCACGTGCGTCACTGGCTCCGCCCCCTCTCGAAAAAAACGCCCCAAACTGGCGTTTTTGGTGTCTAAACACTCGTCTCTCCGAACGAGCTAGCATTTCAATGTCAATGTTTAATATTAAACGGACCAGGTACATTCTGTACATTTTTGCTCTGCGAAGTGAGATTTACACCTGATCTTCTGATCTGGGTCTCATCTGGCCGAGTCTACAGGGAGTGCTGTACCCGTCTCCATAACCAGTGCAGGTTAAATGATCTAACACACCGGCTTAAAGGACTGTTTTACTTCTACAGTGAAGACGAACTGCAGGAGCAAAACTCTATCCAGTGTAATGGGGGAATAAATGAATGTGGACAAGGGTAAAACTTTTTGATTGAGTCTTAAAGAACAAACTTTTCTTTTTTTCTCTTCTTTTTTTTCTAAAGCGATGAAGGTTATTTTGTGTGGAGCTTCGTTTCAGAAAGCCTCATTACGAGCTGCTTAATAAAATGTCACCATGTTGCACAACAATTGACAAGATGCCGAGCTGAACATCATCATGTACACACACACACACACACACACACACACACACATATTATATAGATATATATATATATATATATATATATATATATATATATATATATATATATATATATATATATATATATATATATATATAGCTACAAAAAGCAACTCTAAAACATATTATCATTATTTGAGAGGACAAACAAATAAAGAGAATAATTAATAACGGAACGGAATTTAAGGATTTAAAGGTCTGGGTTCAAACCCTGGATTCGCCAAGCTACCACTTTTGGGCCCTTGAGTAAGGCCCTTAGAACCTCCTTCATGGCTGACCTTAGAGTTCATTCGGATACGGAATATCAGGTTTTTTTATGCCTCGTACCTGAGCGACAGCCACTTGGGTCTGCTGCTGCTGTTGGCTGAGCTGCTGCTGCAGGAGCTGGAGCTGGTGGTGCATGGAGAGCGGCGTACTCGCTGCCAACTCGCTGCATGACGGGACGGGAGCAGCATCTTTGGAGAAGCCAGCAGGATAGAGGCGTCTTCACACACCTGCAGTACATACGACACACACACACACACACACACACACATGTTGGTTACTAGTGATTCTCCAAACATGATTTTTTATTCATTCATTCCTTCATCTTCTACCGCTTTATCCATTCTTTATCCGATCTTCCCTCGGGTCACGGGGAGTCTGTGTTTGTCTCAGGCGTCTATGGGCATTAAGGCAGGATACACCCTGGATGGAATGCCAACCCATCACACGACACACACACACACACACACACACACACACACAACACACACACACACACATTCATACACTAGGGACAATTTTCCAAGGTGCCAATCAACCTACCGTGCATGTTTTTGGACCGGGGGAGGAGGAAAACCGGAGAACCGGAGAACCCGGAGAAAAACCCCCTGAGGCACGGGGAGAACATGCACAAACTCCACACACACATGGCCGAGACGGGAATCGAACCCGGACCCTGGCGGTGTGAGGCGAACGTGCTATTCTCCAAACATGATTTTTCATTTTTATTTATTTTTTAACAAACAAGAAAGCATGAAAGTTTACATCAACAAGATGTTTATTTGGTTTTAACGGGCTTTAAACTGGGATTTGGTTATTACAAACAATAAGCGCAAACTTTATCAGCAGTGTACACAGATGGTACTGACAAAAGAGTTTAGCTTTTTGTTTTGAAAATGGTTTAAGTGGAACCGTGTAACAACAACACAATCAAAAATCAGTTTACTGGTTAATTAAGTTACTTGTACATTTAATTAACTTACTTTAATAGCATTCCGCATTTGTTTTTCATTTCTAAATTTGGTGTAAAGAACAAAAAACATCCTTTAGCCTACGTTTACTTCTGGTGTTTTAAAAGTGCATGCAAGTTTTACTTTACCAAAAGATGCATTTCAGCTTTCTCACAGGTTTCGGTTCTTTTTTTTCGAGGATGGCTTGTATATTTATAATAAATAAATAAATAAATAAAATGAATATACCTTAATATATAAAATAAATTGTCATTTTTAATTATTTACAAAGCCAGGGGCACGGTGGCTTAGATGGATTCCCGTCTCGGGAATGTGTGTGTGGAGTTTGTGCATGTTCTCCCGGTGTCTCAGGGGGGTTTTTCTCCGGGTTCTCCGGTTTCCTCCCCCGGTCCAAAAACATGCATGGTAGGTTGATTGGCACCTTGGAAAATTGTCCCTAGTGTATGAATGTGTGTGTGTGTGTGTGTGTGTGTGTGTGTGTGTGTGTGTGCCCTGCGATGGGTTGGCATTCCATCCAGGGTGTATCCTGCCTTAATGCTCATAGACGCCTGAGATAGGCACAGACTCCCCGTGACCCGAGGGAAGATTGGATATATCGGTAGAAGATGAATGAATGAATGAATGAATGAATGAATTATTTACAAAGTTTCATACATGACATTTTATCAACATCAAAGACAAAGTGCATCCGAAACCACAAAAAAATGTGCACATACTATAATAAATAATATATAATATATAATGTGCACACACTATAATATATAATATATATAATATATAATGTGCACACACTATAATATATACTATTTAATGTACACACATTATACTCCAACTACAGCTACCATTTTTTTAGTTGCTGGTAAAAATAAAATGCGTAATCGTATCATTTTTAAAATAAGATATTGCGATACTTTCTAGTACCGGTATATCGTGCAACACTAGCATGGAGAAAAATCTATATTTTCTTGCAGCAAATATACAGTGGATTATTTATTCCATATCATTTATTCCAGACACACAGTGGAAATGCTGTGTACTAATCCTCTTCCCTCCTGATCTAAACCTATTGATTTAGCTCACACTGTGACATCCGCGTCATACTCGAGATGTTAGAATTAACCTCCGTAAAACTCGCGTCTCTCGGTAACTGATAATGGATGTCTGGGTGGCTCGTTTTTCTAAATAAATAAATAAACAAATAAAAAATTGTGCATCGTGTAAGAATTGGAGGATAAATGTATATCTAGTCGAGTATTAAGATTAATACTTTATCTTATTTTGATGGTGAAAAGAACTGACATTAGTATGTGATCGGTTTATTCACTGATTGCAATCAAATTATGTGAATATGATTTCTTGCATACACATTACACTGCATCGTCTTTCTCAGCTTAATCCCCGATTTGCTCTCGGAATTCCCGCCACTATTCCGAGTGAAAATGTTTGGCCAGATTCTGGAGTGTGTTTGTGCGGATTTGAGTTTCTTTGAGATTCTTTCATTCAAAAAGTGAACGAAAAAAGGAAATAAAAAGGAAATGTGTTGCTTGTTAATAAGATTTGTTCTTTGGAATCTTTGCCACACGGCTGCGGTACAACAGGAATAAAGTACCCTTAAAGGTAAAAAAAAACTTTATCAATAATGAAGATATAAAAACGACCATTTGTTTTATTCATTCATTCATTCATTCATTCATTCATTCATCTTCTACAGCGTTATCCGATCTTCCCTCGGGTCACGGGGAGTCTGTGCCTATCTCAGGCGTCTATGGGCATTAAGGCAGGATACACCCTGGATGGAATGCCACATCGCAGGACACACACACACACACACACACACACACACACACATTCATACACTAGGGACAATTTTAGGCGCCAATCAACCTACCGTGCATGTTTTTGGACCGGGGGAGGAAACCGGAGAACCCGGAGAAAAACCCCCTGAGACACGGGGAGAACATGGACAAACTCCACACACACATGGCCGAGACGGGAATCGAACCCGGACCCTGGAGGTGTGAGGCGAACGTGCGAACCACTAAACCACCGTTGCTTTATTTAAAAAATAATAATAATAATAGTAATGTTAGTCTTTAATCTTGTGTGTTAGTAAAAGGAGGATAAGTACTCGGAGGATAAAGTCCGAGTACTTTTGCCCATAAATAGTATTTATTAACGAAAAAAAAAAGATCGGACACTAAAAACGTATTAACACACCAGGCTTAGACAGACGAGCCTCTGCATATGGATGGTCAGTTATGTGTACACATGGAATGATTAAAAGTCATACGAATCAATTCCGCGTTAGACAGGAAGACAACGGCAGACAGAAAAATAGACCGATAGATCAATATATCAGTACGCAGACAGACAGACATGACAGATCATCAGAAAGACTTGATATTGATCCGGATAAAACGGGAAAAAATATCATATCTTGATATATAATCGGTCACTGTGCGTGCCTGTAGTGCATCTACTGTACAAAAGCATTTACTAACGCTTATAACAACGTTATTACAACACACCCATCCATTATACCCATTCATTACTTCATTCTTATTTTGTTTACACACACTTGCTTTTATTTATTATTCTCACCGTATAATTTTTTACCATATTTTTTCACACTATTTGTTTTTTTTTTTTATGTAAACGCTCAGTAAACAACAACATAAACCCGTCAATCACAGCAACGTCACTGAGACTTACATGACGATTCTATCGTGTAATATGACGTGCGATCAAAAAAGCTGTTTACAAGACAACATGTTATTTATCTCAAACACTATCACCTTCAAAAACAACCAGCCCCCCCAAGCCCCCCCCCCGCCGACAGCAATACAGCGTTCCCGGCGTTCCGATTCTGAAGCGCACGTCGCTCAAAAATTCCCATTCGTAACTGTTTATAATTATATAGACAAGTAAAAGCAATGATGTAACTCGGGGTGCAGACGTGGCGTGCGAGTGATAAAAGCGTTTTTTGAGATAAATCGCAGACATTCGTTCATTCGTAAAACCGTAGCGCCGCAGCGGGCTGTCCCGAGACATTCATTCATTCATTCATCTTCTATCGCTTTATCCGATCTTCCCTCGTGTCACGGGGAGTCTGTGTCTATCTCAGGCGTCTATGGGCATTAAGGCAGGATACACCCTGGATGGAATGCCAACCCATCACAATACACACACACACACACACACATTCATACACTAGGGACAATTTTCCAAGGTGCCAATCAACCTACCGTGCATGTTGTTTTTGGACCGGGGGAGGAAACCGGAGAACCCGGAGAAAACCCCCCTGAGGCACGGGGAGAACATGCACAAACTCCACACACACATGGCCTGAGACGGGAATCGAACCCGGACCCTGGCGGTGTGAGGCGAACGTGCTAACCACTAAACCACCGTGCCCCCTGTTCCCGAGACAGTCACGGTAAATAAAAGCCAAGGACGGAGTAAAGATACAAACGTGTGTACTGTAGCCACACAACAAACACAAGACAACAAGGTAATACATCACTCACATAACGAGGGCTTTGTTGTCGTTTTCCTCCTCAGCGCTTGATCACTTTACATCGTTTTTTTTTTAACGCTGCAGGATTTTTAAATATTATTATTTTATTGGAAAATGTTTTGTCCTGTGGGCACGGTGGATTAGTGGTTAACACGTTCGCCTCACACCACCAGGGTCCGGGTTCGATTCCCGTCTCGGCCATGTGTGTGTGGAGTTTGTGCATGTTCTCCCCGTGCCTCAGGGGTTTTTTTTCTCCGGTTTCCTCCCCCGGTCCAAAAACATGCACGGTAGGTTGATTGGCACCTTGGAAAAATTGTCCCTTAGTGTATGAATGTGTGTGTGTGTGTGTCCTGCGATGTGGTTGGCATTCCATCCAGGGTGTATCCTGCCTTAATGCCCATAGACGCCTGAGATAGGCACAGACTCCCCGTGAACCCGTGGAAGATCAGATAAAGTGGTAGACAATGAATGAATGAATAAATGAATGAATGAATGTTTCATCCTATAAATCTTACGGATTAAATACTCGTAAATAAATAAATAAACACCTCAAAACAACAGGCAGGCGTTCTTATGCAGAGCTTTCTATTAGAGAAACGTCTCATGCTTCTGCTAACATGATGGATGAGGATTCATTTCAAGGTGTGACTTTCTCTCTCTCTCTCATATAAATACACACACACACACACACACACACACACACACACACACACACACCAGTCATCGTTTGCTCTTTGCCAGAACATGCTTCTAAACGCTGAAAAGTCATTCTTCATCCTCCTCATGAGACTAATGCAGGTGAGGAAAACACAAGCCAAGCCCGAGGCTGGAATCGCATGCTGATGAGGCCGGTGCGTAACCCCCCCCAAAGCCCCCCCCCCCCCCCCCCCCCCCCCCCCGCCATGACACACAAAACACACAACAGCTGTTTATTTATTCCAGGAGCCGCATTGTAAACAACACCTGCTTCTTCGGACCGCTTCCTGAATCTGGGACTTTCATATCCGTGACTATAAAAAAAGGCCTGGGAGAGTGCGGCCAAGTGATCCCGGACCGGGGAGGGAAAAACAAAAACAAAAACAAAAACAAACACTGTGAAGACGGATGTACAAGTCACCTTTATGATGCGTCTTTAGATCACATGGACTAAAAGCATGATGTCATTGATTTACAGACTTTTTCCACACACGGTGTGAAATCACGAGCGATAGAGAGAGAGAGCGAACACAGGATGATTTATACAAATAAAAACACTAATCCTGTTGAATTTCTTTCTGTCTTTCCTTCTTTCTTTTGTTCTTTCTATCTTTCTTCTCGCTATTCTTTCTGTCTGTTTTTTTCTCCTTTCTATCGGTTTTTCTGTTCTTTATCATTTTTGGTCTTTATGTCTTTCTTTTCGTTCTTTCTGTCTATTTTCCTTTCTTATGGTCTTTCTGTCTGTCTTTCTGCTCTTTCTATCTTTCTTTCCCTTTTTTCACCTTTCTTTGCTATCTCGCTATTCTTTCTGTCTGTTTTTTTTTCTTCTTCTTTCTATCTGTCTTTCTGTTCTTTCTATCTTTTGGTCTTTCTGTCTTTTTTTCGTTCTTTATGTCTATTTTCCCATCTTATGGTCTTTCTTTCACTCTTTCCTTCTTTCTTTTATTCTTTCTATCTGTTTTTCTGTTCTTTCTAATTTTTGGTCTTTCTGTCTTTTTTCCGTTTTTTCTGTCTTTTTTCCTTTCTTATGGTCTTTCTTTCCTTCTTTCTTTTGTTCTTTCTATCTTTCTTCTCGCTATTCTTTCTGTCTGTTTTTTTTCTCCTCTCTATCTGTTTTTCTGTTCTTTCAAATTTTTGGTCTATCTGTCTTTCTTTTCGTTCTTTCTGTCTTTCTTCGTTCTTTATGTCTATTTTCCTATCTTATGGTCTTTTCTTTCACTCTTTCCTTCTTTCTTTTATTCTATCTGTCTTTCTGTTCTTTCTATCTTTTGGTCTTTCTGTCTTTTTTTCCATCTTTTTTCCTTTCTTATGGTCTTTCTTTCCTTCTTTCTTTTATTCTTTCTATCTGTTGTTCTGTTCTTTCTCTCTTTTGGTCTTTTTTTCTTTCTTTCTGTCTTCTTTTCCTTTCTTATGGTCTTTTCAGTGTTTACAGTGTTTCACCCTGGCGTTGTGAGGAGGATAACTGCCCCCCCCCCCCCCGCAAAACACATATCAGTCTAGATATATTGATATTTCTTCTAGTTCTACTTCCGGATGCTCCCATTAGGGGGCGCTACAGCAGATCGTCATTGGAACAATGTGTTAAAGAGTGTTACGCAGATCATTGGGATTGAAACGCTGGTGTGAGACATGAAGATCTGCTCGACTCACCCCATCCCGGATCGATTCTGCGTTCAGACCCGAGCAGTCAACCCCGAAAACACCGATTAGCCGAGACGCTGTGCTTCACACGGGAATCCAATATTCTTCTTTCTGATTCGTCAATCGGGTTTTTGTCCAAACTAATCAGATTCCGGATAAACATTCTATCTCATAAACATGTTTTATTATGGGATGTACGATGACGATCTCATTGCACAACATCAAAAACCTCAGGGGGAAAAACATATAGAAAGAAGAAAAAAAACCAGACAGAAAGAATAGCGAGATAGCAAAGAAAGGTGAGAAAAGGAAAGAAAGATAGAAAGAACAAAAGGAAAGAAAGATAGAAAGAACAAAAGAAAGAAAGAAAGAAAGACCATAAGAAAAGAAAAAAGACAGAAAGAACGAAACAAAGACAGAAAGACCAAAAGACAGAAAGAACAGAAAGACAGATAGAAAGAAGAAAATTAAACAGACAGAAAGAATAGCGAGATAGCAAAGAAAGCTGAAAAGGGAAAGAGAGATAGAAAGAACAAAAGAAAGAAGGAAAGAATGAAATAAAGGCCATAAGAAATGAAAAAAGACGAAAAGACAGAAGGACCAAAAGATAGAAAGAACAGAAGGGCAGGTAGAAAGGGAAAAAAAAAGGAAAAAAAAAGGACGATAGAAAGAAAGAACAAAAGAAAAAAGGAAAGTAAGAAAGCCCATAAAAAAGTAAAAAAAGAAGAAGGATAGAAAGAAGAAAATTAAACAGACAGAAAGAATAGCGAGATAGCAAAGAAAGCTGAAAAGGGAAAGAAAGATAGAAAGAACAAAAGAAAGAAAGCAAGCAAATGAAAATCAGAAATCAAAGAAAGAAAGAAAGAAAGAAAGAAAGCGAGAGATAGAAGGAAAAGAAAGGCTGATGGAATGGCAGCGAGAGACAAAGAGAGATAGAAAGGACTAAAGTAAGAAAGGAATGAAATAAAGGGGTAAAAAGAAGACAAAAGAAATTCTGGTCTTGCGGAACATGGTCTGGGATTAAGCGCTCCGGTCGGCCCGTGGATAAGTCGCTCCTTTTCCACCGAGCAAAGGCGGATTTGTCGGAGAGTAAAATAAATCAGTGGTCTGAAATTCAGCTTTATTAAATTCCCCCCGTCTTTGTTTTGAAACGAGTCCTGATCCCAGACCAGCCGTGAAGCAGCACATTTCACTTCTCCTGACTAATGGGCCGTGAGAGGGGATTGAGTGTGGATGTCAGCGGCCGCGCCTTCACGCTGATATATTTGTTATCTTGTACTCGTGGGAGGAAAACGCAAGCATTCGTAGCTGCTCACTGGCCTCCAGAACGCCACGGACATGAACGAGAGAGAAAGAAGATAAATGAGCAGAGAGAGAGAGAGAGAGAGAGAGAGAGAGAGAGAAATAACCATTTTGTTGGTCCACGGTCATGAAGCCAAAAAGCGTGTCCTTAACTCGTCCTGTCCTCAGTCATTCAGAGACACATGCAGAATGAGACACATGACTAAACCCCGGGGGGACTCGAGACGGATGGCTGCGACCCGCTCGGATGCGCGAGTTCGCTGTACAGGACGACGCGACGGTGACATACAGATCTTTTATAAACGCCTGCCTTTGGGACCCTCTGATGCCCGATAAAGGGATTTAATGTATTTGTAAACTAAAATGAATTTCCCCATAAGGAATAATGTAAAGTCGGATAATCCGTTCCAGACCACCAAATATATTACTTTCTAAATAAATATACATTCAATACATTGAAAAAAAAATACAAATTATCATATCGGGATAAGACAATGTTCTCGCTATGAACTACAGACTATGGGATTGTTTGGGACTGTGCGGGAGACTGTGTGGAACTATCCAGGATTGTGCGGGACTGTGTGGGACTCTGTGGGACTGTACTGGATTCTGTGGGACTGTGTGGGATTGTGTGGGACTTTGTGGGACTGTGGGGGATTGTGTGGGACTGTGAGGTACTGTATGGGGTTATGTGGGACTCTGTGGGACTGTGAGGGATTGTGTGGGACTGTGGGGGATTGTGTGGGACTGTGATGACTTTGGGGTATGTGTGGGGGAGGGATGTGGGACTCTGTGGGACTGTGGGGGATTGTGTGGGATTTTGTGGGACTGGGGGGATTGTGTGGGACTGTGAGGGACTGTATGGGGTTATGTGGGACTCTGTGGGACTGTGGGGGATTGTGTGGGACTCTGTGGGACTGTGCGGGACTGGTTTTTGTGGGACTGTGGGGACTTGTGTGGGACTGTGTGGGACTTTGTGGGACTGTGCGGGACTTTGTGGGACTGTGCGGGACTTTGTGGGACTGTGGGGGATTGTGTGGGACTTTGTGGGACTGTGGGGGATTGTGTGGGACTTTGTGGGACTGTGGGGGATTGTGTGGGACTGTGTGGGACTGTGGGACTTGTGGGACTGTGGGGGATTGTGTGGGACTCTGTGGGACTGTGGGACTTTGTGGGACTTTGTGGGACTGTGGGGGATTGTGTGGGACTTTGTGGGACTGTGGGGGATTGTGTGGGACTGTGAGGTACTGTATGGGGTTATGTGGGACTCTGTGGGATTGTGTGGGACTTTGTGGGACTGTGGGGGACTGTGTGGGACTGTGCGGGACTTTGTGGGACTGTGCGGGACTTTGTGGGACTGTGGGGGATTGTGTGGGACTGTGGGGGATTGTGTGGGATTTTGTGGGACTTTGTGGGACTGTGGGGGATTGTGTGGGACTCTGTGGGACTGTGGGGGATTGCGTGGGACTCTGTGGGACTGTGGGGGACTTTGTGGGACTGTGGGGGATTGTGTGGGACTTTGTGGGACTGTGGGGGATTGTGTGGGATTTTGTGGGACTGTGGGGGATTGTGTGGGACTGTTTTGTGGGACTGTGGGGGATTGTGTGGGATTTTGTGGGACTGTGGGGGATTGTGTGGGACTGTGAGGGACTTTGAATGGGGTTATGTGGGACTCTGTGGGACTGTGTGGGATTGTGTGGGACTTTGTGGGACTGTGGGGGATTGTGTGGGACTGTGAGGTACTGTATGGGGTTATTTGGGACTCTGTGGGATTGCGTGGGACTCTGTGGGACTGTGCGGGACTTTGTGGGACTGTGGGGGATTGTGTGGGACTTCTGTGGGACTGTGATGGGGACTTTGTGGGACTGTGTTGGGGATTGCGTGGGACTCTGTGGGACTGTGCGGGACTTTGTGGGACTGTGGGGGATTGCGTGGGACTCTGTGGGACTGTGCGTCACTCTGTGGGACTGTACGGGACAGCCTGGGTGGCCGTATCACTCATAATACTCCTCATAACCCAATTTTTTTTCACGAATCCTGACTCGTAAACTGAATTACTCGTCAACAACTAACACCAATTAAAACTCATTTTTAAACCAAAACAAATCACGGAAAATGATTTGATATGAGTTATACGAGCTGATTCATTTCCCGAATCATACGATACCCAAAGTGAACAATTAAAAGTGTGTGTGTGTGTGTGTGTGTGCTGAAATGGTCCCTTGGTGTCTTGACAGAGCTAAAATAAAGCGTGTTTATGGAGTAACAGGTACCTGTGGCTGGCGTAAACGATGGCGCGGTCATTAGCAGACAGTCACTAATGAGATACAGTATGTCAGGGTCCGTCACGCCGCCCAGACTCCGGGCCGCTAGTCCGGAATCGTAATGACTCACTAAGTCATGCATTAAACACAGGCGTCGGCTCCAGCCTTCACGTCTGCTTTCCCCAAGGTTTAGGTGATTTAATGAAGCCCGAAATGGCGATGAAATATATTTACATTGGGGAAACATGGGTGGAAAATATTAGAGGGGGAGAATTGAAATAAATGAAAAAAATAAACAATAATAATAATAATAATAATAAAAGAAAACGACCATAAACAGCGCCGTAATTCTGCACTTTAAGTGAGCTGCTTTTTAGACGAGCGTAATTATGACTTAAAAAAAAAAGGGAGTAAATATTGAGAGACCGAGATTCGCGAGTGCTTTAAGCATGAGCGGCTTTTAATGTCTTATTCCTACGCCTGCTTTCGTTCGTGCCCTGAGGAAGTACAGAGAGCTCGACAAAAACAAAAACGCATCCTCTCTCCTACACGGATTTATCTGCGCCGATGTTCTCCGCGTCTGCTAAAAGGCCTCTGCCCGTCAGCCAGCATTACGCCCGCCATTGATTCTTTTCAGCTCCGCCGCTGATGCTCACAGCCTGCCAAATAAGCAGATTTGCCAAATAAGTGCGTAATGAACTCCGTCCTTGACCCTGAACGTCTCCGGAAAAAAAAAAAAACATCTCTGGCACAAAACAAAAAAAGAAAAAGCGATGTTCATTTAACTAACATTAAATTATTAACAGACGCCATTTTTGTCTGCTAAAAACCTTAAAAGAACCTAAGGCGACAAAGAACCTTAAAACGCGAGCTGCTTTACGTTAACGCGTCATTCCGGCGTGTGTGTGTGTGTGTGTGTGTGTGTGTGGGGGGGGGCTCGCCACGTAATTAACCGCGAACGAGTACATTATAAAAATAGAGCGTGTATAATGTGTAAAGCATATCGGGGGATTCCATTCGTGTGTCAAAAGTATTGGGACGCCCGCCCTTCTTCCCGTTCTGCTTTCCCGAAACGTTTAACGATTAGCCCTCAAGCGTTATGGAATTAAACGTGCAAATTGGGACAAATGTGTGGAATGCGACGCTCCGAAAGCACAAGATATACTCAGGAATAATATTTATTTATTTAAGGACACATTGTCCATAACAACATTCGATTCGGCCATGTGTGTGTGGAGTTTGTGCATGTTCTCCCCGTGCCTCAGGGGGTTACCACCTTGGAAAATTGTCCTTAGTGTATGAATGTGAATGTGTGTGTGTGTGTGTGTGTGTGTGTGTGATGGGTTGGCATTCCATCCAGGGTGTATCCTGCCTTAATTCCCATAGACGCCTGAGATAGACACAGACTCCCCGTGACCCGAAGAAAGATCGGATAAAGCGGTAGAAGATGAATGAATGAATGAATGAATGAATGAAAAGATGTATAATAACGTTTTTTTCCCCAAAAGTAAAGAATTGCAAACTTTCCAGAAGAAAAAAAAACCCATAAAAAAACCCCAAAAAGCCATTTATCCTGTTTTAAAAATGTAGTCACTCAGAAAACATCTTTTGCCAACTCTTATATCATGATATATACCCGTGACCCGAGGGAAGATCGGATAAAGCGGTAGAAAATGAATGAATGAATGAATATTCATTGCAAGAAATATACAATATATAAGATATTCTAATATAAGAGTAGCCTTAATTTGCCACATAGACATAAAAAACACCATAATATCAGCTTTCCAACGAAGTATGTTTGCTGTAGCAATAATAATAAAAAAAAAACTTAAGAATAACGAAAACTACGGAATTTGCCACTGCGCTGTTAGCTTTAACGTGTAAACACCAGGTTTAAAGACCCGCGGTTTATTTAGTATAGATTAGTGTCCTTGGCGCAGTTACTCTAACCATCCGTCATACCGTCAACATGGTGACAATGATGTGAAACGTGGGGGAATATCATAATAACACTGCGCTCCGTGTGACTGATCAGCAGCGCCGAGGTTCCACCAGATCAGAGCAGGACGGAAACATCAGGGCCGAGGAGACACATCCGTTTCCAGCTGCAGGGAAAACAATGGCGAGGCCCTGAAGGTGGAGCGGCTTTGAGGCGGCCCGATACGATAACATAACGCCGTCTGTTCCACAGGAACCCCTGAACGCACAAACAGGAGGTGAGCGATCGGGATACCGTAAACGGACCGGCCGTTAAAAAGTGGTGGGGAAAACGCCACTGCAGAATAAAGCAGTACAATTTCTCTGAATAAAAGACCTATAGGGGGCACGGTGGTTTAGTGGTTAGCATGTTCGCCTCACACCGCCAGGGTCCGGGTTCGATTCCCGTCTCGGCCATGTGTGTGTGGAGTTTGTGCATGTTCTCCCCGTGCCTCAGGGGGTTTTTCTCCGGGTTCTCCGGTTTCCTCCCCCGGCCTAAAAACATGCACGGTAGGTTGATTGGCACCTTGGAAAATTGTCCCTAGTGTATGAATGTGTGTGTGTGTGTGTGTGCCCTGCGATGGGTTGGCATTCCATCCAGGGTGTATCCTGTATTAATGCCCATAGACGCCTGAGATAGACACAGACTCCCCGTGACCCGAGGGAAGATCGGATAAAGCGGTAGAAGATGAATGAATGAATGAATGAAAAGATGTATAATAACGTTTTTTTCCCCAAAAGTAAAGAATTGCAAACTTTCCAGAAGAAAAAAAACCCCATAAAAAAACCCAAAAAAGCCATTTATCCTGTTTTAAAAATGTAGTCACTCAGAAAACATCTTTTGCCAACTCTTATATCATGATATATACCGCCAATAAACGCATATCTAATATAATATACTATTTCTTGCTAACTTGCAGAAAAGCACTCGACAAAACAAAAGTGGAATTTCTTTGTGTAGCAGTAAAACAGTTTCCCGCAGCCGGGTGAAAAACCGCTGTCGTTTATCGGCCCTTCTGCAATCCATAAAACGACTGTAATACAATCAAACTATTGTTACGTTTGTTCTCGGAGACGAGGAAAAAGATCCTCAAATCAATGCTGCTTCCATATTTCAGTTCTGCTTCCACAACAATAAAAAAAGGGGGATTGTAATATAATCGCACGTTTTCAACGTACCAAAACTTCCATGCTCTTCTAATACTCTAACTTATTGTAAATATATGCTACAATTTATATAAATATCCCTAATTTAATAATCATTTCTTGTTAATTACAATGTTACTTTTGTTTAGTGGTTTGTTTTGAAGTGTAAAATATGGGACGTGGCTCCTTTAAGAATTGTGTTCCGTTGCTTTTCCATATAAACTGGTGATACGGTGTTTAGGTTATACGGAAGCGCTTTATTGCGTTCAGTAAAAATGCGCTTTATTGCAGTAATACGGATTTGGGAATGCGATGCGCTTGCGTAAGGTTCCATACGGTAATATACGCTAATATAGTGAGGAGATCGTACCTGTTGTGAATGCGCAGCTAGGGGGCGTCATTGGGGGGAAATTTAGGAAGCGTGAGTGGATGCACTGAACGTTTATTTATTTATTTGTTTTTCTGGTTTCGTTCGTTCGCACAACACGACGCAGAGTGAAGGAGCAGATCATTGACATAGTAACACACTGCGTTATAACACACATTAATAACATTAGTGCCGTTAAAGTGAATTTACGTGAACGTGTTAATAGCCGTCACTTTGACAGCCCAGAATATCCCCAGGTGTATCAGAGGACAGACTCGTGTCTCCTTTTCTTAAAATATAGACGAGGAACACTCGTTTTTTTTTCCGTCAGGGTGTTGAGAAGGATATCGTCTCAGTGTGGACAGTATTTGCTTTGTCTCTCCATCTACAAGCTTTACACCATGCGCATGCTAATACACTTCGGCTGGAAAGCGCATAGTTTGGCTTTGTGTTTACACTGAGTCAGCGTTTTGTTTTTGGCGATGAACATTTTTTGATTTACGTTCTCCAAAATAACGCAGGATTTCTACCCAAAACAACAAAGTGGATAAATATGCAGTCAGTATTCACGATGCAAAGTGGACTAGGACTGGCCGATACCTAATTATTATTATTTATTATTACCCCCACAATTAATACTTATTTTAATATTTATTTCTTGGTAATTTCATTGATACTTTTTTGAGGTTGTTTTTTTTAAAAATGGTGCGTGGCCCCTTTAAGAATTATGTTCCCGCTTTTGGTTGCTTTCGATATACACTATATATACGTTTCCCTGCTTGATTTTCCCCATTTTCTGCTTTTTTTCCCCCCTCTCTCAGGACTTTCCGTAAGCGAGAGAAATACAATTTTGTTTTTTTCACGGTATCCTGCCTCCATTTCCGTTATTTCCTTAGAGAAAAGTATTTTAGCGGCGCTTCCACTTTCCAAAACGCTGGGTTACATTAATGAAAGGTTCAGAACCGGAGAACATCTATCAGCTTAACACAACGTGGAGTGCAGGAGCAGATCGCTCACATTGTAATGCGAGTAATGCGTTACTATGCATAGTAATAGTAAAACTAATGCATAGCAATGCGTTTATAAAAATAGTGCCGTTAAAGTGAAAATTGCTACATTTGTGGTGTTAAAGATCATTAATTGCATCAATTGAACCTGCATTGTATTAATGAGTTCACTTTGATACATATATACATATATGTATATGTATCTATACACACACACACACACACACACACAACACACACACACACACACACATATATATATATATATATATAGTATATATATATATATATTTATATATATATATATATATTAATTCATTCATCTTCTAGCGCTTTATCCGATCTTCCCTCGGGTCACGGGGAGTCTGTGTCTATCTCAGGCGTCTATGGGCATTAAGGCAGGATACACCCTGGATGGAATGCCAACCCATCGCAGGGCACACACACACCACACACACACACACACATTCATACACTAGGGACAATTTTCCAAGGTGCCAATCAAACCTACCAAGTGCATGTTTTTGGACCGGGGGGGAGGAAACCGGAGAACCCGGAGAAAAACCCCCTGAGGCACGGGGAGAACATGCACAAACTCCACACACACATGGCCGAGACGGGAATCGAACCCGGACCCTGGCGGTGTGAGGCGAACGTGCTAACCACTAAGCCACCGTGCCCCCTGGTACATATATATATATATATATATATATATATATATATATATATATATATATATATATATATATATATATCTATATCCCCACAATACCATGCATACCAAGAGTTTAGTGGAGTTTAACCCTCACTCGAAAAAGAGAATGAAACTGCAGCAACATTAGCTTTTGTCTTGGATAATTAATGGAAAGCTTTGTTTCCCAGCCAAAGCTGCTTGTCAGTAAATGCACTACTAAGAAGAATCATGACGAGACAAGCTATTCTCTTATAGGCTCACACTCACTTACACACAAACACACACACACACACACACACACACACACACACCAACACTCACTCACAGATTCAGAATGATTAAAGAGAGTCGTGGGACAGCAGGTGATTCAGGTTCACTCCTGCACAGCTGTTCCTTTAAAGCCCAGATGTTGTTTGAAAGCATGTAAATTCCTCGTATGACACTGTAAGTGTCGCTAACACAAGATGCTGATATGAAGAAGTATTGAAAACTTAAATTAGTTTATTTTTCTTTTGCCATCGGTTTTTAAGTAATTACCATATTAAACAGGGTCCAGTTACATCTGTCATTTTGTTTATTTACGTGTGACAAATATACAAGAACGATTCTATTTAGCAGCACTACAAAATAAGGCTTTTTGATTTATGAGTAGCGAAATCATCTGTAACTGGAAACGGACCGATTTTTACCGATACAACTTGCAAGGTTGGATTGTACGTGCCAATAACCGATTAATCGAACGATGTTTTTTACGTGTTATTGTTTTTAACAGTACTACATACTATTACAAAAAAGTACTGATTTATGAAACGTGGCAAGTGAAAAACACATTCATGAATATAATTATATAACAACTAAATTATAAGTGACATTGGTTTGCCAATAGGGGCCGCTCTTGTGTTCATTTTCTCTCCTGCAACAGACGCAACCCGGAAAAACTATCGCTATGGATTTATCCAGATATTTAGACGGAGAAAATAAGACAGCATGAATAAATGAACACACACACACACACATATATATATATATATATATATATAGGGTTCGATTCCCGTCTCGGCCATGTGTGTGTGGAGTTTGTGCATGTTCTCCCCGTGACTCAGGGGGTTTTTCTCCGGGTTCTCCGGTTTCCTCCCCCGGTCCAAAAACATGCACGGTAGGTTGATTGGCACCTTGGAAAATTGTCTCTAGTGAATGTGTGTGTCCTGCGATGGGTTGGCATTCCATCCAGGGTGTATCCTGCCTTAATGCCCATAGACGCATGAGATAGGCACAGACTCCCCGTGACCCGAGGGAAGATCGGATAAAGCGCTAGAAGATGAATGAATGAATGAATGAATGAATGAGGTATGCGTGTAACGGCTCACCTTATTGTCCTGCAGTCCTTCCTCGTCTTCGTTGGCGGCGTCCAGGTCGGTGACGCCTCGCCTGAACTCGTCCACTGTGCTGTCAGGGAGCGCCAACTCCTCTGCGTCGATGTCCGTCTCTTCAGCCTAGAGTTTTCTCCGCTCCGGTCAACTCACGATCTGCAGACAATTAATCACAGGGGTTCTTCATCCATCTCAGAAAAAATACCATATATATATATATATATATATATATATATATATATATATATATATATATATATATATATATATATGCCTCAGGGGGTTTTTCTCTGGGTTCTCTGGTTTCCTCCCGGTCCAAAAACATGCACGGTAGGTTGATTGGCACCTTGGAAAATTGTCCCGAGTATATGAATGTGTGTGTGTGTGTGTGTTGTGTGTGTGTGTCCTGCAATGGGTTGGCATTCCGTCCAGGGTGTATCCTAGACACCAATGATGGTCACAGGTTCACATGAATGAACAACAACATATGATTTTCTTGGAAAAAAGACAGAAAAAAAGAAAAAGAGAGCACAAAATGAAGACGTTCCCTCGCCCGACACTGGAGACTCCTTAAAAAAAAAAAAAAAACAAAACAAAACAAAAAAAGCACAAATATAAACATGCTCATAGACAATGTCATCTTAAAAGATCTCGGGGTTCTTATGTGGTGCTGTGCAGAAATCTGCACACATGTCCCTGTCAATGAGCTGTTACTATGGAAACAATAAGAGACGCATTATTATAATGCATTGTATCTGGGACTTCTGCTGAAATAAGCAAACACACACACACACACACACACACACACACACACACACACACACACACACACACACACACACACACAAACACACACAGGAATGGAGCAATGCTGTGGATTTTGTCAAGACATTCATTCAAATTCTGATTGAATGTCATTCGTTCATTAAATGTTCCGATTTTATTCAATCTTAATACGTCATGTAAATTAGTGTTTTATTAGTGACGTGTGCAAAAACATCACTATTATAATCTCTCTCTGGCTTCGGTCAAATTTTCGGCGCGTAACTCGTCCCGCAGTTTTTGTCCGATCCTCACGAATCATACCTCATATCGTGCGTCCCGATGGTGTGAGGTGTGCTGTTACTTTTATAAGGAATCGTCCCGCGGAATTCCGAACCCGGGGCCAAAAAGCGGGAATTTTTTCTCATGGAAAATGAATGGGGTTGAATTTTCCTGCCTCACAGTTCGGGCTTGTGAGCGTCCGACATGCACATATGTGCAAATCCACTCGTAGGGGGTCCGGAGTGGATCACCATCATATACCTCCCGAACCCCACACACGGTCGGGAAATCTGTGACATTCCGGCCCCATAGAGAATGAATGGGGAAATTTGACGCTGCGCTGTTTGGCCCGTGTTTAGCCCGAAATGCACATTTGACATGACATTTACACTCGTAGGTGAGATGGAGTCGGTTGTGAAGGTGAAAAAATCTGTGAAACTCGGATACGGGGTCATGTGACATGTCTAAACGCTTGGCACATCGACGGGAGTCGGATGCTGGATAATTTGACGATGCCAAAAACTACTACTTTAGAGTGGAGTGAAATTTCTTCACTGGGAAGCTGATGTGTGTGTGTGTGCCTCTGGAGTATTAAGGGTTAAGGGCCTTTCTCAAGGGCCCCCATGAGTGGCGGCTTGTGTAAGAAGCTGATTCAGGACGTCTGAAAAGTCGTATTTATTTTTATTTTTAGATAAAGTGAGACTTGCTTTTTTCCCAGGTTTTTCCAGGAGCGCCAGAGATCCTCCTGACGCTTGTCCACATGACGACGATTCCTGCGTTAGCGCTGGGGCTGGGAGCCTCTCGCGTGCTGGTGCGTGGGTGACGGCGAACTCATATGCATTTCAAAAGGAAGGAGATCCTCGGGGAGGGAAGAGCACCGAGCAGGAAAATATAATAAACCTGAACTCGTGACTCGAGGAGCGGAAGAAGAAAAACGTGGGGTCTTACTAATTTCCAGTCGTTACGTCTGAGTGCGCACAAAAAAAAAACAGCCGTACTCCGAGCAATCCCATGGGATGAACGTGAAGGGCGTGTTTAATTATACTCACTAAAGCAATTTCTCATTCTGTCGTTTTTTTTCTTGCTCCTTTGAAAACAGGGTTTTTCTAGGTTGGACCCACTTTATATCTTTACTAGGAGTAAAACAATGATCTCTTAAGCTCTTTCCTTGCTTCCTCTGGTCCGCGGAACACACCATATCACCAAACAACACATTTGGAGCCTAATAAAAATACGACATATATGTCCCTTTGGAGGTGGACAATATTGTTTATATATATATAGATTTTTTATATATATATATATATATTATATATATAATATATATATATATATATATATATATAAAGTCCATAAAGTTCGCTAAACTGAAACTTTGACAACAACAACAACAAAACAACTAATGAAACTGGCCTGGAAATAAACAACACCCCATTTGACCACAAATACAAACTATAGTGTCGATGAGTTTAAGGTTTATTATGTTGAAAACAGGGAAATTGTTTTTTACGGTTTCACCTCGGTTTGGCACAGCGAGCTTCCGTAGTTCCCGCATTACACTTTTTGCGAAATACAACGTGGCGAAGCTCTGACCAATCTGAAACCGCTCGTTTCCAAGAGTGGGCGGGGTTTTCATCGGCCGTATGGAAATGCTTCGGGTTTGTAGCGTCACAAGTTCAGTAAACCAAAACCCTGCTGTAACATTTATCTAACGTTTGTAAATGGAAGCAGCGCGACTCGCTTATTCCAAACACAAGCACAAGTTGTCGATTGGGGGATGTGTGTGTGTGTGTGTGTGTGTGTGTTGTGTTTATCCAATACAATTTATCCAATGATACAATTTATATGACGTATCAACCAGTTCTAATCTGAATGAATGTATATATATATATATAGGATATATATATTACAGTATATATTCAGATATATATATATACATATATATATATATATATATATATATATATATATATATATATATTTATATATAGATATATATATATATATATATATATATATATATATATCTTTATTTAGATATATATGTTTTGAATGTTTTTTTCTTTATTTTCATTTCCTTTACATTGCAGATTCTCACTGAAGGCATCAAAACTATGAATGTACACATATGGAATTATGTAGTAAACAAAAAACAAAAACTCTTCAAAATAGCCACCCTTTGCTTTGTTTACTGCTTTTGCACACTCTCGGTGACCTGAAATGGTTTTACAACAGTCTTGAAGCACTTTTAATGGCCGTTTATCTTTCACTCTGTGCTCCATCTCATCCCAAAACCATCTCCGTTGGGGTGCAGGTCAGGTGACCGTGGAGGCCAAGTCACTCCTGTTTACTGTCATTCATTCATCTTCTACCGCTTTATCCGACTCCTCTTTCGGGTCGAGCTCAGGCGTGTTTGGGCATCGAGGCAGGACACATGCTGTATGGAATGCCAATGCATCTCAGTCCTCACACACACACCACACACACACACACACACACACACACACACACACACACACACACACACACACACACACACACACTAGGGACAATTTTTCCAATCAACCTACCATGGACCAGGGGCTGAAACTGGAGAAAAACCTCCTGAGATATGTGGTGAACATGTAAACTCGCCACACCACACACACACACACACACACACACACACACACACACACACACACACACACACACACACACACACACACACAGGGGGAACAACACACACACACACAAACAAAAGGAAACTCACACACACACACACACACACACACACACATGGCAAACAACACCATGGCAGAGGTGGGACTCGAACCCCCAAACCCTGTAGGTGTCTTCTAGCGCTTTATCTTTATCCGATCTTCTTCCCTCGGGTCACGGGGAGTCTGTTGTCTATCTCAGGTGTCTATGGGCATTAAGGCAGGATACACCGTGGATGGAATACCAACCCATCGCAGGACACACACACACACACACACACACACACATTCATACACTAGGGACAATTTTCCAAGGTGCCAATCAACCTACTGTGCATGTTTTTGGACCGGGGGAGGAAACCGGGGAACCCGGAGAAAAACCCCCTGAGGCACGGGGAGAACATGCAAACTCCACACACACATGGCCGAGACGGGAATCGAACCCGGACCCTGGTGGTGTGAGGCGAACATGCTAACCACTAAGCCACCGTGCCTCCTAATAAGTGCTTGTTTACTACATAATTCCATAAGCGTTCCTTTATACTTTTGCTTGTACTGTGTGTGTGTGTGTGTGTGTGTGTGTGTGTGTGTAGTGTGTTTTACTACACAGAAACCTATTTTATTCACCTTGTAAGCCGGAGTCTGTACAGGTCTTGGAGATGTCTGCGTCCTCTTGGCCGTCGGCGTTCTGCTGCGTGTGCTGCAGGCTGAGTTTGTGACACACCTCGAACGCTTGACCCACCGTCCGTACGATCCGCATGGCCTGGCTCTGCAAAACAGCCACAAAACACACATCACCAACCCGCGCAGTATTTCATTTCCTTTTTAATGTCTCGCTTAATATTTAATGTACTGAGGAGCCAGCAGACAGTGTGTGTGTGTGTGTGTGTGTGTGTGTGTGTGTGTGTGTGTGTGTGTTTGACAAATTGGCTGGCTGGCTAACAAGTGGAAAGGCAGAAGAAATGCTGATGCCGGTGCTGTCAAACCGACAGATTAGTTTTAGATGTAAGGTTGTGCGGGACAGGTGTAGAGTGTGAACTTGCGCGTGTGTGTGTGTATGTGTGTGTGTGTGTGTGTGTGTGTGTTTCAAGAGGGCGGCTTTAAAAACTTCTTCTCACTTTTTCTCATGCAAGATTAGATTCGCACAAGGGGGGGACACGGTGGTTTAGCGGTTAGCACGTTCGCCTCACACCACCAGGGTCCGGGTTCGATTCCCGTCTCGGCCATGTGTGTGTGGAGTTTGTGCATGTTCTCCCCGTGCCTCAGGGGGTTTTTTCTCGGGTTCGGGTTCTCCGGTTTCCTCCTCCCCCGGTCCAAAAAACATACACGGTAGGTTGATTGGCACCTTGGAAAAATTGTCCCTAGTGTATGAATGTTGTGTGTGTGTGTGTGTGTGTGTGTGTGTGATGGGTTGGCATTCCATCCAGGGTGTGTCCTGCCTTAATGCCCATAGACACCTGAGATAGACACAGACTCCCCGTGTCCTGAGGGAAGACGAATGAATGAAAGATTCGATTCGCTTTGAACTTTTAGCACCCAATTAATCCCCTTTTTTCTTTTGTCGGTATGACAAAGAGAAAAAAAAAGAAGTACGACATAAGCGAGGAATAACGAACGGTAATAAGTATGAACAGAGGGATGAATACGTGGGATGTAGAAGCGCGCCGCCGGCATCGCGGCGAAACCCTGGTAATATTCGTTAGCGCTTGGCCGAGGTCAGGTGTGCCACGCGGGTCACGGCCTGAGAGAACAACGGACGCCTTGTTAAACGCTGAAAAAAAAAAAAAAAAAGGTCTGGAAGAATCCAGCGCGGCTCCGTGCTGAGCTTTTCCTCCTACTGCATTCCATTCCTCGGAACTCGGAAAATCTCGGAACTTCTCGGAATGTGTGTATTGACTACCTGCTCAGAGGTGGAACGATTTATCATTTTTGCCAATTATTCGACACTGATAATTGATCTATTGGCGAAAAAAAACATACCGATAGTTTTTTCCCGGTACGAGTACAAGAGCGACCTCTAGAGGCGAATCACTGACACCATGTACTGTTTATTTGAAGTAATTCTGGGCGATACGTCAATATAAATAGAATTTTGGATTGGATTATAAATCGGATTTTGGATACAGTGGTGGTGGGGGGGGGGGTGGGGGGGGGGGGTGGGGGGGGGGGGGGGGGTGCGCTATTTTGTGGGGGGAGGGGCATGTGTGTGCGCTATTTGTACCTGTTTGTAGCGGGTGTTTTGGGGTTTTTGCCGCTGTGGTGTTCATCCCACAACACCACACACACCTTCAACACCTTGTGTTTTTAATAAATGAGTCGTTGCTGCTTCCTTTACAAACTTTAGATAAGTCAAACTCGAATCATTTTCCATACGACGGATGAAGCCCCGCCCCTTTTGGAAAACGAGCTCTTCGGATTCGCCACAGCGCCGCCACGTCGTATTTCGGAAAGTGTAATGCGCGGCGTGGGGTGGAGGACTGCGGAATCTCTCTGTGCAAAGTGAAATCGTAAAAAAAAAAACAAACAAACAAAAAAAAACGTTTTTCGACATCGACATAAACTCGTATTAATCGATAATGACGATTCAAATCTTTCAAATGATTTTCCTTTCATTTCTTTCGGGTGCAACTTTTTCTTTAAAATCGTTCTTTTTGTTTTAGCTTTAGACGCCCGTATCCAGAGCGACTTACAACTACGCAGTTAAAGTTTAAGGGCCTTGCTCAAGGGCTCCCACTAGTGGCAGCTTGGTGGTGGTGGTGCTACTCTGATTTGAACCTGCAATCCAGAGACTAATGCCTTACCCACTAAGCCACCACCTAAAGAATATATTAATATTTTATTTAGCACAAATTCATGATAAATAACAATTGCTTATGCTTATGAATATCCTTATGAAGGATATAAACTAAAACTACCCTAATCTTGTATTTTAAATATGGATATTGTGCGCTTATAAAACCGATATCGTATCGCCAGATAAAAATATCACGATAATCACCAGTAGCGATATATTCTTACACCCCTACACCATATGTAATGTCGCACATCTGTACAATTGTCCTTCAAGTATTGCTTTCTATGATATAATTATATAAAGTGCAAAGTGTGAAGGTATCTCCCCTGTGTGAAGGCAGCTCCAGATCCTGATGTGCAACGAGCCACCGGAAATGCGCTTTTTACGGTGATGAACGATAAAAGATGCCGAGGAAAGAAATGAAGCCATAAGCCGGGAGACGCTCCCGTCTCTAACAAACGATCATGTCCCAGCGAGCCCGGCGTATAACAATGGACTATTTCTGACTCGCCGCGGAGCAAAATGGCCACGTTTTCACCTCAGGAAGGCACAGATGGAGAAGAATGAAGGAACCTGCATGTGCCAGGATGCAGTAATTACATCATCTGTCTTTTTAATCCATTGCTTTTGTGTTTGGAATTGAGGCAATGCCAAGAGAATGAACTCGCTCTTTCTTAAGGACGAAAGTCACAATGGCTAAAACCTGCGGACCAAACCGTCGTTTCAAGGCGGGGTTCGGCGTAAACGAAGATCTTGAGGCGAGGCCGCTGCAACGTCTGCTTCCATTAACACACGTTCATTAAGTATTTTCTCAGGAGTCTCACAAATTCCTCGTAATTCTTTAACTTTCTTAAATAAATAAACAAACAAACAAACAAATAAATAAAATAATCGCGAGGTTGTGCCGATTAACTAGCAAAATATATACCCGATAGTTTTTCCGGGTGGCGTTATACAGTACGAGAGCGGCCTCTAGAGGCCAATCACTGACACTATTTGTCTTTCTTTCATTCATTTTGGACGTTTTTATTTATTTGAACTCTTTCTTTTGCATGTTCTATTTATTTATTTATTATTTTTATTTATTTAATTTTTGCGCAGTTTTATTATATATATATATATATATATATATATATATATATATATATATATATAATTTTATTTTTTTTGTATGAACTTTAACAGGGGAAAATATTTTATATGTAATACTATTATTGCACTGCATTTGAGTATATATATATATATGATCCAACCTAGCACGATGTATGATCCAACCTAGCACGTTCGCCTCACACACCGCCAGGATCCGGGTTCGATTCCCGTCTCGGTCATGTGTGTGTGGAGTTTGTGCATGTTCTCCCCGTGCCTCAGGGGGTTTTTCCCCGGGTTCTCCGGTTTTCCCCCGGTCCAAAAACATGCACGGTAGGTTGATTGGTCACCTTGGAAAATTGTCTCTAGTGTATGAATGTGTGCGTGAATGTGTGTGTGTGTTGTGTGTGTGGGTGTGTGTATATGTCCTGGCGATGGGTTGGTATTCCATCCAGGGTGTATCTCCTGCCTTAATGCCCATAGACGCCTGAGATAGACACAGACTCCCCGTGACCCGAGGGAAGATCGGATAAAGCGGTAGAAGATGAATGAATGAATGAATGATCCAACCTAGCGTCATTATCCACTGATAGAGTGAGGAGGAGTGAGATGTTTAGTCAGTGTTACGCATTTACAGATGTGTTACAGATGCCTACTTTGAGTGTGTTACTCATTATATTATTATTATTATTATTATTATTATTATTATTAATAATAATAATAAAAAACACGTCCAAAGAAACTGCTCGTCCCACAGCAAACAATATACAAAATATAACAAAATAACAGAAATGTGAATTATTATTTGATCAAATCCTGTACCATGTGTGTAAAGCTTTACATGAGCGTCACAGCCTGGTGTTAAAATCCTCCAAACATGTTCGTTTCCAGACCGCAAGAGAAAACTCGAGCGTCTTCAGCGTCGGCATTTACGCAGTGGATCAGCGGCGAACGAATGACTTGCGTCATGGGTGTATTTATAGCTGTCAATTTTTGGCCTCGCTCAGTTGGAGAGAATCCTTGGATCATGGTGTTTGCTGAAGGTGCCTGAGCCATGTGAGGAAATTCTCCATCGGCCCTCGGTCTGGGGCAGAACCTGATCTCCATATTTTATATTCATTCACTGATTTGTCTATGGGCATTAAGGCAGGATACACCCTGGATGGAATGCCGACCCATCGCAGGGTACACACACACACACACACACACACACATTCATACACTAGGGACAATTTTCCAAGGTGCCAATCAACCTACCGTGCATGTTTTTGGACCGGGGGGGGGAGGAAACCGGAGAACCCGGAGAAAAAACCCCCTGAGGACGGGGCACGGGGACGGAGAACATGCACAAACTCCACACACACATGGCCGAGACTGGGAATCGAACCCGGACCCTGGCGGTGTGAGGCGAACGTGCTAACCGCTAAAACCACCGTTTTAGTATTATTTTATATAATAATAATAATAATAATAAAAAAATCTAAATCTCATTGTCAAAAATAAACAAATAAATAAACAAACAAACAAATACCCGTTCCTCGGGTCCATTGCTTAGCTTCTTCGTTAAACTGGAAGTAAAAATAAATGCAAACAAGTAGCAATTATTTTAGTCATCGAGTATTCTAATGAGTATTGAGCCATGATACGGCGCCCTCTGGTGGACCGTAGGTATAAGCCCCCCCCAAGCTCCTGATTACTACCCCAGCACCTTAAACCACTGAGCCACGCCCCTCCTTAATCACTAACAAACCTTAATTACATCCAAGCGAAGTACAATAGTGTAGCTGAGGAATAGTTCAGGAATTCCGAACTGCCTTTTAAACTTAATCTACATCTCATTAACCCGCGTGTAGCTCATTTTCCGACGGAGGAAGGACGCCTGCAGGGCACAGCGTCTGTTCGGGCGCGTAATCTCTAACACAGCAAGGTTCACCGGCCAATAGCGGCGCGGCTCGTCCGGACTCGTGTCGGCAGACGCCATCGTACCCCCTGTGACAGATCGGCGGGAGGAACGTATCATCCTCCACTTCACTGGCGCTCTATTAAAAAACCCAGAAGGTCTGCTCGGTGGCTTCTTGCTCTTTAATTGATCCCCCGGGGACGTCACCTTCTTTAACGGCTCCTCATAACGAGACACCAATTAATAATATAGTGGACCATAAAACAGTGTGTTGCTGGAGATCAGCTCTCGGAGGAGAAGCGGTGGAAAAGGTTAGACGCGTCACCCGAGACGTATCGGAATTGTTACGCGGTCTATACAGTGAGTCTGTTGCTCTCCGCCGCTACACAACCGTTTATAAACAAAGCATATCAAGCCACATGAGAGAAAATCCGATCTTCCCTCGGGTCACGGGGAGTCTGTGTCTATCTCAGGCGTCTATGGGCATTAAGGCAGGATACACCCTGGATGGAATGCCAACCCATCACAGGACACACACACACACACACACACACATTCACACACTAGGGACAATTTTCCAAGGTGCCAATCATCGTACCGTGCATGTTTTTTGGACCGGGGGAGGAAACCGGAGAACCCGGAGAAAAACCCCCTGAGACACGGGGAGAACATGCACAAACTCCACACACACATGGCCGAGACGAGAATTGAACCCGGATACGGGAGGTGTGAGGCGAACGTGCTAACCACTAAACCCTTAAAAGCCCCTATGTATATATATATATATTCATTCATTCATTCATTCATCTTCTAGCGCTTTATCCGATCTTCCCTCGGGTCACGGGGAGTCTGTGTCTATCTCAGGCGTCTATGGGCATAAAGGCAGGATACACCCTGGATGGAATGCCAACCCATCGCAGGACACACACACATACACACACACACACACACACACACACACACACACACACACACACACACACACACACACACACACACATTCATACACTAGGGACAATTTTCCAAGGTGCCAATCAACCTAACGTGCATGTTTTTGGACCGGGGGAGGAAACCGGAGAACCCGGAGAAAAACCCCCTGAAGCACGGGGAGAACATGCACAAACTTTTTTTGTTTTTAGTGATTTTATATTTACGTACCTTTTTCTTGGATTTGAAGACGTTGCATCTGAACACGTTGCTTTGTCCGTCTCGGGCGATATAACTGAAGATTTTAAGGTCTTGCGAATCGTGCGACACGTAGAAGATCCTGTGGAAACAAGAAACGAGTTCGGAATCAGTGTTAATATGTTTATTTATTTGACATTGATTACTTCTAAAAAAAAAAACAACAACAAAAAAAATAAACAAAACAAAAAAAAATGTTTTTTATTAAGTTTATTTGCACTCGAGTTTTCATCACACCATTAATACGACGATTCTCTCGTACAATTTTCCTCTTTTTTCCGATAAAAATTACGAACAAAAACAAAAACAGGACAATCGTTTACACTTCTGAAGTTATTTACGGATAACTATTTACAAAAATACCAATAACGTGTAAACGTAGCATGATCTGAATGCAGGGAGGCTGTTTTTTTACTCCCGCGTAGCCAGAATTTTTTTTCCCTTGAAATGTTACCAAGAAGTATAAAAATATAACCTGTTTACATTCTTACAAATCTCTTTATATATGTGTGTGAAAGGAAAAGTGTGTGTTCAGCATGCCCGGGACGACGTGGTGCACCAGTAACCGAACCCACACCGGCCGCGACTGGATTTAAACTGAGCTCGGTGACATTCGTTTTAGTGAATGTTGTAAAAAATTCAATAAATAAAAGTAAAAACTGCGGTTTCGAAAGGTTGAAACGCTGCACACAAGAAAATATACATACATATTTTTCTAATATTTTTATATATTATATATAATGAAATGAAATAAATGGAAAAAATATATATTTTTTATTTTTTTACCATTTTATATTTAACAAATGTATGCATTTAAGAAAGATTCATTATTATTATCATCCTTGATTCGCTCAGGAATTTGGTCGCAGTGCCGAATAAATAAATAAACAAACAAACAAATTCTCAATATTAATGGAATCATATTAAAAACATAAAAAAAAAAAAAAAAAAAAAAAAAAAAAGGGTGTTTACACACACACACACACACATATAAGTAAATATAAATATATTTTTATATATTATATATAATGAGATGAAATAAATGGAAAAACTTTTCATTTAAGATGATTCATTATTATTATTATTATTATTTATATTATTATTATTATTATTATTATTATCATCCTTCATTCACTCAGGAATTTCTTGGCAGTGGCAAATAAATAACAAAAATAAATAAATAATAAATATTTTATATATATATATATATATAAATATATATATAATATATATTTTTTTATTGTTTATCGCTTTTATTTAACCGCTAGTCATTCTGTCTTTGCGGTATAAAAGTATAAACTCAAAGAAATGATAAAATTCTCAATAATAATGCAAACATATAAATAAAAAATAAAAAAATAATAATCATAATAAAAAATCATTCAAAAAATAAATAAATAAATAATGATAAAGAAAAAAAAAAAGAAAAAGAAAGGAACTTTTTCGCCGTGTACTTTTACAGCATTGTCTGTAGCAGAGAGAGTTGAGGGGCCTCGCTCAGGGGCCATAACAGGACCTGAACCCCTGAAGCCCACAATTTATAAGAAATAAATAATACGGCGCAATAAAACAGCGACAAACGATAAAGACGATAAACATATTTGTGAGAATAACTAAAAGGAGACACTTTCCAAGCATTTTTTTCCTGCCTGTTATTTTTCCGCAGCTTTATTTAATTAACCAGCGATAAATAAAAGAGGGTGTCGCGTGCGTCCTGTTCTCTACAGCGCTGTAGCTGTTCTCAGATCAGTGTGGACTGTCGCTGTGCTCCGGCATGCAATAATCCTCATGAATCTTTCACAGGACCGGCGTTACCGCCGTCAACGGGCTTCGATCACACACACACACACACACACACACACAACACACACACACACACACACACAAAGCAGACGGTTTATATGCATCGTAGGGAAACGGAGCGCTGGATTTCGAGCATTTGAGCTTTATTCCTGCGTATAAAAGATGACTCCTGATGCTTCGTTTCGCTCGAGTGACAAAGGGAACGAAATGCTCACATGGTGAAGGAGATGAAAGGGGGAGGGGTGGATGTGGAGGGGGGGGGGGGGCTCTTTAAATACCATCACGCCCTCCTCATTCGTCTCTCGTGCCTTGGAGCTTCATTTTACACGCTCGCTTAGGCTAGCGACGCTAACGTTCCTCACGCCGATTATCCATTATCCAAGTAATACTTATATTTAATAACGTTATATATATATATTATATATATATATATATATATATATATATAAAATATATATAAAATAGGACTTTAGGGATTGTTTTTAAGCATCACGTGTCTCGTGTTTTGCTGCAAGCGGAGACGAATCTCCCTCGTTGAAGTGATACGGATTAGAACGTCTCGATCAGTGGTGTGTGTGTGTGTGTGTGTGTGTGTGTGTGTGTGTGTGTGTGTGTGTGTGGAGGAAAACACGCGACGCTTCTTCGTCCGGTAAAAATAAACGCCGCTTCAGCCCGCGGCAGAATATCGGACAGACAAGTTGTCAAGATCCAGCAGCGAAACCCTGCCAGGATGATTAATGCGTGCTGATTGGGCCTGGCACAGAGGAGTCTGAGGGACGCCACGTCGCTTATAACGTCTGGGGCTTTATTTATTTATTTATTTTTATTGCAAAATAAATAAACGAATCAAACAAAAACGAGACCTGAACAACAACTTTCAATATTAATGTGATTAATACGTTCCAAACGAACCCCCCCACCCCACCACCACCACCACCGGCTCATTCCACCGTGCTCATAAAACACACACACACACACACACACACACTGCTTCACTGTGTGTTTTATACGGATCATAAAAATGCATGAAGTATTTGTGTGTGTGTGTGTGTGTGTGTGTGTGTGTGTGTGTGTGTGTGTGTGATGGGATGATGCGTTTCTCGTGTACTTCACCACATCACATGTCACTACAGCACTGTGTGTGTAAATAATGTACAACAGCACATGCTTTATAAATACAACAGCAAAGAAAGGATTTAAGGGAAGGAAGGAGGGAATGAAAGGATGAAGCAAGGAATGGAGTAATGAAGGGAAAGTGTGAATGAAGAAAGGAAGGGAGGTGAATGAATTAAGGGAAGGGAGGAAGAAGGGAAGGGAGGGAGGACATAATGGAACTAAGAAGTGATTTTAATAGAGAGGAAGTAAATATACACAGAAGTAAACAGGAACAAAAAGAAAAGTGAGAAGAGAGAGAGAGTAAGGGGGAAAGAAAGAATTGAAGGAAGTCAAAAAAATAGGGTAAAGAAAGAAAGGCGATGTAAGGACGGAGAAAAAGAGGGGAAAAGGGGGAGGGGGATAAGACGGAATGAAAGGAAGCGAATAGTGAAAAGAAAGGAAAGAGGGAAAAGATGAAGGAGGAAATAAGAGTACAAAAGAAAGAACAAAAGAAAAGGAGAAGGACTGATTAGATGGATGGATGGAAAGTGTGGAGGTGAGATATAAAAAGGAAAAGAACAGAAGACAGAAGGAAAGAGGGATGTGACGGATGGCTCGGTTGGTTGGAGAAAGAAAGGAAGAGAAGAAGTGAACAAGAAAGGAAATAGAAGGAAGGAAGGAAGAAGAGAAAAGGGAAGGAAGAAAGGACCAAAAAAAGAACAGAAATATTAGATTATAAGAAATATAAGAACGAGGGAGACGGGAGGCGAGTGAAAAAATAATAGAAAGAATAGTGTAAGGGATTTCGGACATTCCTTTGGGGGCAGGGTGGAGGAGGGGCGGGTGTTGGAGGAGGGGCGGGTGTTGGATGAAGGGGTGGGCGTTTGTGGAGGAGGGGGCAGGTTGTTGGAGAGGGGGGGAAGGGTGTTGATGGAGGAGGGGCAGTTGTTGGAGGAAAGGGCGGGGTGTTGGTGGATAAGGGGGCGGGTGTTGAAGTAAGGGGCGGGTGTTGGTGGGAGGAGGGGGGCGGGTTGGATGAGGGGGGC